>DWJS01000767.1:0-10279 GCA_018248975.1 Codatractus imalena | reverse complement strand
CCAAATCGCCCATAAGGCCTCTAACATGGCTCCATAGGTAGCCGGAACCAACAGCTTAACGTGCCCTCCGAAGCATGAAATTTACCTACTAGCGATCACCCGACTAACTCCCGACTGCGCCCGACTTTGTTTAATTTTGTAGATCGGTAAACATCTACAAAAGCCGCGAGGCTATGCGCGCTTCACTCTGTAATCTAGTGTATTTTTGGTAAGTAGGTACTCAATTTTAATGATAAAGTTTATCAACCTTTGCTTGTCCTACGCTGAGTCTCATTTCGAGTGAGTAACTCAGGCCATAGTTCACCATGCTGGCCAAGTGTGAATCGTTGGACTTTACGCACAGTTAATTTTTTAACTCTAGGTGGCTTCTTCATGTTTTCCTAACTAAAGCAAGTGATAATTAATTTATAATACGCACATAATTTACGACCGAAGTTTCCATTGCGGCGAAATTCGTTATAAAATTAGTTTCGGCCCCAGTTTGGGTATCGTCCAAACGTTCGCAAAAACGACCCAACACTAGGTCGTGGGGTAAGTCACTTTATTTCGTGTAGTGTAAGTAGCGTTCGGCTACTTTCGGGAGAGGTTAGAGCGAGGGCTCATGGGCTCATAGTCGCTATTGGAGTTCGTTGATCGAGTTTAGTTGCGCGAACTTGCATGTTGAGGTTAGGTATTTAAGTTTTTCTCACCGCTAAACGATAAAGATACGATACAAGTATATTTGTAAATAATATGGGGTCACATATCCCAAGATTTTAGTAAGAAAAAAATATTAACATGTCTGAATAAGTTGCGGTTTTGACAACTAAGATTGTGGCCAAAAATTCGGTTTCGGCTTCGGAAAAAACTTCGGTTTCGGCTTCGGGAAAAAGTTCGGTTTTAACTTCGGCCGAAAACGTTTTCGTTCAGACACTAGTACTCCCACATCGCTGCAATTTAAAATGGATGGTTTGGATAGGTTTTTGATGCTTACAGATCTTTTATATAACTCTTACATATAGTCTTATACTGGGTATAACTCTTACAGATAATTTTATAGCTTTTTTTAACTGTATGGTTTGTTTTTTTTTTTTTTTTTTTTTTATTTGCTTCTATTCGAGAAGTGGCAGACGCTCTTCACGCCCATGAACATTTGTAATCAACTCCGGATAGGGTTGTAGTCATACCTGAGAAAGAACACAAATGTAATATTACTACTGAGGACTAAGAAAAGTCTTGTATGTGGGTCTTTCCCTCAACACACGCTTCAAACCAGAACACAGCAGCGTTTACCACTAATGAGGCAGAAATAGCTGTGGCAGTGATGCCACTACTGTCAAACCACGAAGGATTCTGTCACGTTTAATTATCACTTGCTTTAACACTGAAGGAAAATATCGTAAAGACACCTGCCTGAGAATTTTCCATAAAGTTTGTGAGGTGAAATCTGCTAGGCCATATTAGGACCGCATTGTTGATTATGGCCTTAATCCGTTCCCAGCATTAGACAGTAATGATATGATGAAGAAAAATATTCAATAATTAGATGTGGACTATCAAGAACCATGAAATTCAGAACATCGTTTTGTTACTCGTTCTTACTCGTTCAGGAAGTTCTGGACTTTTTTTCCTTAATTTTATTCAGTTCACGACAACGCAAGTCACAAGTAGACTCGTAAGAACACTCATTAGAGCGAGTACACTCAGCGCAATAAGTTTTACATTTTCCATTCTGCGGCAGAACTTGCTCCAGTTCCCTCAATACGAAGGTGCGGTAATGACATCGTGCACACGTTTCGATATCAGAAAAAGTAATGCTCATTTATTTCATTCATTATGCATAATTAGACACGGTGCTGTTTGTGGTAGTAGATGTTCTCTATTAAAATATACACATTTTCAGAGTGGAAGTGGAATGAATAGAATGGAAATATAGAAATAATTTATCACGCAGGTTATTTTAATACAAGCTTCCTCTGGTTCAAGTCTTTTTGAGTAGTCCCGTCATCATCATCGTCATCAAATCACTTTTTCTATTCCAAGACAGTCCCTTGTAGCTTCCCAAACAGGGATACGCATCTTTCGGATATGTACGGATATGTATGACAATATGACGGTTTTAATTAAGTGGCATTCAGACAATTCAATATCATTTATTTACATGTGTAGATAGCTTCAATAGTTATCATCTACACTTTATATCCCACTGCTGGGCAAATGTCTCCTCTCCGAGTGAGAAGGATTCACACACCTTTAAGGACTTCTTTTTGCAACCCTTAGACGTGTAGGTTTCCTTACAATGTTTTCCTTCACTGTTAACGAACTGGAAGCGAAAATCATTTTTGAATACGCACATAACTTCAATAAATCTTGCTCAATTAAGCGCTTAGATTTGCTTGCTCAATCAAGTGCTTACATTTAGACCCTAGACCTCCCGTTTAAGAGGACGATTATTAACCACTAGGTTATCACCGCTCTTGCTACAATAGCAATTATGTATAATTAAAATTCTTCATCCATTCTTCGCAACAATTCTCGGTTTAGCAGATAACCTCCAGCCTTTTCTGGACCACTTCCAAGATGCGTCACGAAGCGCAAGTCGCACTAAACCATAGCAGTCTGCATCATGCAGAAGATAGGACGCGACAGAGCGCAATAAACCAGCGAAATTCTTCCTTTAAATAAATGTTCTATGATTTATGTGTCTAAGCTTGCAAATCGTCGCCATAATGTGATTCAACGTTCACTCGCTTTTGTATCTCGTTGCCGTTTATGTGAATTGCTTTATAAATTGATCTTTTTTCTCTTTTATGGTTGAAGTCTTGTTAAAAATTTAGTGTTTGTAATTGTTGACCCCATTTTCGTTATCAGCTCGATTTTAAAATAGGATGACAGATCCATTTCTGTCTTATATGTCTTCTAATTTCACTATGGTAATCGTCAGCATTAGGCAGACTTTGTAAAAATCCATCCAAAATAGTGATGTTTTACGGGCACCTTTTTCGTTTTTTACTAAGATTACAATATTATTCTGATCATATGCGAAAATATATTTTAATGTCCTAAAGAATTTCAACCAAACTTAGCAGTTTAAATAATCGCTGCAGAATAGTATGTATTTTCAATTTTTGGTGCAATTTTGGGTGTCTCCTTTGTCAACTGTTACATTAAGAGTATTAAATTAATATAACGCGCTTCTTAACTTTCTGTCGCAAATAGCTTGAGACATGCTTCTGTACTTCTATTTCTTCCCATTCTTATTGTCAAAGTTCTCCTTCATTTACCTTTTGTTTTGGACTGCTTAAAGCACATTATTAAGTGTTGTAAATTATGATTCATAGAATATGACTCGACGAGCCGACGTCGGCTACTATTCTTCATTTGATTAATATTCAGTTTAAGCCATACAAATCACATACAAGATGATTGTACACAATTTCACGTGTACACGTTATATTACAAAGTATAAGTAGAAAACGAGCGTGTAGTCCACCTGATGGGTACTGCCGTCCATGGTACCTTTGTAAGCAACCTCAGATCGGATTGGAAAGGACTCCGTAGTACACGAGGACAGGTAGGAAATGGAACAGGAAGTCTCTTGCCAGAATTTATGTGAGGTCGTGTTCCGATCCGGGACGTAGTGTAAAATAAAAATATTTTAACTGACAAATTGCAAGTACCCACATAAGACTATACAAAAATAAAAACAAATCATTTCAATTCGCAGATGAGGCACAAAATTAAGCTCGTAAGCAATTGTTATAAATCGTAGACTAGTAAATAATTTATTCACCACGTTAGTGGCAACAGTTGTCTATTAGTATGCTTGATACAGCACTGTCTCACGCCTCTACGTCGGATCCCTTTGATTTAAACCTCACTTTATTTGAATATTGATGTCTGTGGGTAGATTTGTCTCATTGAAATTGAATAGGAACATGTTGCTTCCATGCCTTGTGTCTTTGAGTAATATTTTTATAATTCAATTTTTTTAGGTCGTTTATTGTGAATTTAATGCTTCTATTGCGATCTCAATCATTACGACAGCAAGTCATTCTTTGTGATATTATCTGTGGTAGGAATTTTGGAATTTTCTCCCACTGAAAATCCAACTTCTAGCCAAAATTCTGTCAATTCAAAGTCATGTCACGTATTAGAAATTAATTATCACTGGTTCACGGTCAAGAATGTCGTGGAGAAATTAAAGTGCCGAAGAATTCGTCTATAATGTTTTTGAAGTTATAGAAAGATTCTCAATTTACACTAGGCATCTGTGGCCCTTTACTGAAACTCTTCTGAATCAGAGAAATTACGCTTACATTACTATAATAGTAGTTAGAAGTCTGTAATTAAATGACTACAATGAAAATCAAGAAAATTATCGAAGTAATCTAATTCATCAAATCATAATGCATTGCTTTTGTGATGAAAATTAACTAACAGAGTTTTTGTAGACTATCTGTCAATTTATTTTAACGATTGATATCTTCTAAAAATCTACAAACTTAGCTTATTATATGGAATATTCATCTCAGCTCAATCTCGTATAAACTTAATACTGTCAAGGGTTTGCCTTTTCCTCAATAAGAAACCGTCTCATACATAAACAAAGTCATCACCCAAACGAGCTGTTGCTTCTCCCATGTTATGATCATAAGCATAATATTTTTTCCTTATTTTTCCGGTATCCTGTTTTAACGGCTCTTAATATTTATATGATTCTATTTCATGACGCTCTCAGACACTTCAAGATCACACGCCCAAGTGCAATCTTAGTCGTAAAGATAAAAATAAACAAGTCAACGGTGGAATATTAAAAGCACTATGTAAATATCGATCCATATAGCGTAACGCGGCACGTCCTGTAGGATATCGTCGCCTCGGTTAGTTCGCTTCCGCACCGCACCGAGCGTGTACGTCGCATTCCGTGTTCGAAATACGAAATAGCCCGCCCGGCGAACAAACTCGCGAGTCAAGGATTCCTGTTCACGATGTGAATACGGTTTATGAATGGAATTCTTCATTGAAAGTTTTCGTTGACGTTTTTGTGTGCACAGATAATGAATGAATGATTTTTTACTGTCGTTTGTGGTGCCAGTGTATTTTTTTTATAAATAACTGTGTTAATTTTTGCATGGTGTTCAGTGCACATCTTACCAGAAAAATGGAAGGTGAATATTGTTTTCCCTATTATTATTTTTAACGTTTTAATTTATTGTCGTTACAAATTAAATTGTGTCACTTGTTGATCTTGCAATATTTAATTTCCTTTACTTGCCGAAATTCATAACGTTTTTATGATTTAAACTGTATATTTCTGTACATTTTCTGGTTTTAAGATTCTTGTCCTATCGATTAATTATAATGCAAGCAGAGGATATTGATTCAGTTTTATTTGTATGTAATAGAACTTAAAAACTAGTTCATTATTGATTCTATTCTATCTATATAATCTTCAACAGACCTACAATGACAAATATAAGCTCGGTTGATCGATTTTCATACAATACTTAGCTAGCAGTCTCAATATTTTTATATTTTTATACTTAATAATAATAATACTGTGATTGTGGAAAATGTGATATGCATTACAATTAGTATTATTATTTATAAGCATATATTTTTATGGTCTCGTCTATTTTTATATGTAAATTACTACTTGACCAGATTACTTTATAATCGTCAGCCTATTTTTACTATATTTTTACTAGCCTTTTGGGCATCAGACTGTGATAGGCCTTAGTCCATAGGCCATGGTCCCGTGACCAAAACAGGGTTGGTTGACTCCATACACCTCGAAGAACTTTCTGGAACCTGGAAAAAAATGTTGAAAATTTACAAAATAAAAAAAATGTTAATGTTTCTCATCGCTTGTTAAGCAAACAACAATCAGTTTCTAATTTGAACATATCATCGTTAATGCCGGGGAACTAAACACTGGACCCCAGCGTGAGGGGCCGAAATCCATGATAAAGATGAAGTACAAAATGACATATTGGATGTTATATAAATACCTACTTTGTGTAGAAGACTGACAACTTAGCTCCTAATAATCTCATATACATTTAGTTGAAAGATCAGTATGACACTTTCTTATTATTTAAAAAAGCCCTCAAGCAAACCACAGTCACCCTCAAGCAGTTCAAATAAAGACGGTCACAAACAAATCCACATACTTTAAGAAAACAAATCGTCGAGGGCAATCGGATAGAAAGCTAAATGAACTAGATGAAGCGTGAACACAAAAATCGCACCGTTAAAAATTTACAGCCAATTCTCTAATGCAGGAACCGAGTTCTGACCGTAACACGGTTCTGTAGATTTATTATCAGTGGGAATACTCGGGTGTTATTTAGGAAGTTAATTAGAACTTGAGATGTTGGAGTCGGGTTTGTTGGGAGCGTTAAACAACTGGCTGCAACTGTTCTTAGTATAAAGTTTATCTATGGTTGAAAAGATTTGTCAACAGATTAAAAAAGAGGTTGTCAAATCGGTTGTAATTTTTGTCTGTACCTAATAACTCCGTCATATATTTTGTTGATATGTTTGATATCCGTCATATTGAATTGATATGTTTTTATTGGAAAGGTGATACATCCAAAGGAGTCCAATTTAAATTTCACTGGCATTTGACCTTGGATTTCGAAGATAGAACAAGGTCTTCTCAAACTCGAGTAGGAAGCTCGAGTGCTTGAGATATTGGTGGGTTTATGATAAATAAATCTAAATACTTAAATATAGAATAGGACTTTCTGAACTGAAAACTGTTTTGCAAACTACTCGTAACTATTGGTAGATTATGATCTAATATTAAGGTTAGATTACGTTATAATTATTATTTATTTAGTATCTGTGGTATGGTAAATCATTATGGCACAGGTAATTGATGCAATCGATCAAAGTTTCAGTTATTATCGATTGTGATAGTTATCAACAAACAAACGACATATTCCTGTTATATGTATCAATATTAACATGTTTGTTATTATCGTAACACGATTTACGATATTTAATAGTCTATGCGTCGTATTACACAAGTAGTTTTTATAACAAAGCTTGTCCGAGTAGGTACAAAGCGAACTTGCAAACTTTGCCGTCTACCTTCTTTTTGTTGAAAATTCAACGTGTCCACTTTGTAATGAAAGTTTTAAGTGGTACACGTTGGCGCCGACGGACGCTGGTTAGTTGAAACTTGTACAACACCTACATATACGTACGAACATACGTATATAAGTACACATATGTATGTTTTACATTAAAGTTGTAGAACTGATATGTAGGTAGTTTTATATCGGGACACGAAGTTTGCACTCTGCTTTCTAGTTTTATAAGTGACGAAGAGGTATATCTCCTGATAATACTAGTTCTGGATACTGTACAACTTATACAAACTTTATCAATAGTTTTTGAAGGTAAAATCCTTTGTGGCTCGGCTCTGGTAATTCAATCGCCTCATCTGTTGACTTAGCAGCCTTAAGTATTTGTGTTTTACTTAGGAGGCTGTGGTAAAGGGAAGGTGATAATCGAAGTATTCCAACTTAATTCTCAAAGTGAACGCATCTATGCTGAACTCAAACAGAAATCCAAGAATCTGCGCCATCTATTAACTAATCGATGTACTATGAGTATCTCTTCTATGAGTATTATGAGTATATTGAAATGTCTTCTTTAATTAAATCGATCCCCAAAAGATGGCGTTAATGGCGTTCCAAATACAATACGTCACTTACCTGCATCAAAACAGAATTATTAAGTTCAATTAATAATACCAAGATAAACTCGGTCTTTTATTAGTTTATTATTACTAGCTTCTATTAATCAATTACCAGCTTCATTATTACTAACTTCTTTAAAACAAT
Organism: Codatractus imalena; assembly: GCA_018248975.1. Classification (NCBI taxonomy): domain Eukaryota; kingdom Metazoa; phylum Arthropoda; class Insecta; order Lepidoptera; family Hesperiidae; genus Codatractus; species Codatractus imalena. The sequence continues at coordinate 2,441 of DWJS01000767.1, read as the reverse complement.
AGCTTTGTAAGTTAAGTAAAACTATCAAATACCAAAATAACTTAACCAATATCGGAGTGATCGGTTAAATATTTATACAACACATACGTTTTCTACTAACCCACTGTTTTGTTATCCTTCATGATGACCGTACTCAGAATAATGTCAGTAGGGTTGACACAATCTCATCGGTTGCATGAAATCACATAAAAACAACCCAACTTAATATTTGTCAAAATAAAAAGTCGGTCAATTCTGAGTCGGTTATTACATTGATAGCAACCTACGCCGAGCTACACATTTTTAGCAACGCTATAGATACAAATACCACCGATTATCGTAATAATATAACACGATATCACACTTCATGTGTGTACTAACAAGCACGTCACTTCCATTGTGTCGAAAATTTCAACTGTCTATTATCTTATTACGGTTCATAAGATACTATACTGCCTTGTAATAAATGGGTTCCTATTTGGATACACAACCCCAAAGTAGTAACGGGGAAAAAATTGTAATAACGTTTTTTTATCGGCAATTATTTATCAATAAAGAAAAACATGTAGATTTTCATCCAGACGGTTCTGCGTAAGATTCTCAGGAGTGTGTGAACTCTATCAAGGCTTATTTCGTCATCGGTAGACTCTTTACTCGACTCATAACATTGTAACAACAGACGATGATAATTGATAGAAAGTTGATGATGATAATTTAATTAATTCCACTTCTCATTCGCCCGTTTTGCCATCCCTATAAGAAACTTGTGACGTCAACTTCGACCCAAAAAAACCATCCGGCTCATCTCCGAGACACTTCCAATTGCGATTCGGGAGAAAACTTTGATCTATTTAAAGAGCCAAATGGTGCGTGTCGCTTGTAAACATTGAGATTGATTGCACTATACTACCGTAAGCTCAACAAACAGTGACCGACGTAAAAACGCTTTTTATTCTGTGGTTGTAAAATGTAACATTCCCAATTTGAACAATTTCGTTCGAATTACATTCCGTTTTATTGGTCTTCTATTTTTAAAACGACTGCAGTTGTGAAGGCATAATTATTATTACCAAATTTTTTTGTAAAACGGGACACGTACCGCTTCCTTTCGTAATTTACAAAATATAATTTCTAAATAAGAATACTTTTACGATTCAAATTAGAATCGAAATAAAAACAATGATGATAGAATAAATTAATGGTAGTCCTCATCATCATAATCAGCCTTTTTTGTTCGTTGCATCGATTTATACTATGTGCCGTCATTCAAACTACAATATAGTTTCTTATTATCTATTTTTAAAAAATCAAATGAAAATTCCTAAATTTGCTTTCACTAATAGATACTAATAATAACTTACCAACATTAAATATTTACCTAGCTATATAAAATTGATGCCTTTTAAAACAAAACTTCTATTTTGTATTCATTATTAATAATTTGTTTCCGTAACTTTATATAAAAAGGTATGCACTAATTATGACGAGCTTCCGGCAACGCTTACCGATGCGTTCAGCCAAGAGTTTGATTTTGATTGGATTCTTGGGATTTAAGATTGTTTTAACTGGTCACTTGGGCATTAAATATTGCGAATATATTTTTAGTACATATTTTAAAATTTTAAAGTGCATAAACATATGAAGATCTGGTATTGAATTGCATAGCATCATCTATTAAGACGAACAAAACATATAATAAATACTCTAGTATTCATTTAAGTTTAGAGTATTTGTGAATTTATTATTTACCTACGTTATAAGTAAGTAAACATAAGATAATCAGTGTACTTGTTCATATTATACTTATAATTGAATTGTATGCTTCCTCAAGGAAGATTTATGACCAGTGTTAAAATTTAATCAACTTTTCATGCCTACAACACATTTCCTTTGAACTGATGCCGGTACTTACAAAATAAATAAGGTAGATTCTAACTGAACAATTCATCGCTGGCAACGGTTTAATTAGACAGAGGCTGTTAATGAACGAAGTCGTGTGTTTGCTTCTACGCCCTATTTACACTTGACCGCAAACTGGATTGAATTTCAAAGAGTTCATTTGTATCAAATTAATCTGCGAGTTATATCACTTTTACACTTCACAAATAATACGACTGTTACTATTTTGCAGGAGTTTGTTTCTCCCTAACTTGATTGTATACTTTAATGCAGCAGAAATATTAAAATCTTTGTCGTTAGGACCAAAAAATATTTACGACTAATTAGTTTCTGCCGGCGACTTTAGTGATTAGGTTATGAGTTAAATTAATCGTAATATATAATCAGTAAATGAATTGCATAAAAACCAAAAATCTTTAAAAATATTTCTTCATCTTGAAGGTGGTAGAACTCGTCTAGTTCGACCGGGGAAGTATCACCGCCACCCTCATAACGGTTTGCAGAGGCGTGGTTGCCGGCTATACTTAAATACGAGGCGAACATCTTAGTCCTCAGGGTTAGCA
>DWJS01000766.1:0-10279 GCA_018248975.1 Codatractus imalena | reverse complement strand
CGCAAGTCGCCCGCCCCCAAGCAGGAGCCCCAGATCGAGGAGGTGACCGCCAAGCAGCTGGAGAGAGTGCTGGAAGACAAGGATTTCGTCGCGGTGTACTGGTGTAAGTGCCGGCACTCGCCCGCCGCCCGCCGAGCGGCGCGCGCGCGTCCCGCCGCACCCTGGCCGCGCGCCAGGGCGGGGGCGGCTGTCGAAACGTCTGCGACGGCGCTCGTCCAAATGGGTTATCGCCGAGTTAATGATCTTCGGACGGGGCGCGCGGAAACCCGCTCGGCTCGGTGGCCGTGCGCATGATATTTTCGAAGCGAGCTTCGGCTGTTCACGGTTATGCAACCGCGCGGCGGAGACAATAAAACTCGACCCGACCGCTGCGGCCGTCAGCGCCGCCTAAAATGGCGCCGAGTCTCGTTTTCCACAGTTCCACCGATGCTGGCCCCAAGGTCGCCAGGCGCCTACGCTCCGAGCTCGGCTAAAACTATTACAGTGTGTGCCGCATGTTCCGCTGAAATAGATTTCCATTACGTGGTATTGGCATCCCGACTATTTTTATTTGTCGCCAACTATAAGATGTTATTCTAAAACCCGTCAAACTATCTGTCACCCTTCGAAAAATTGTGATACGTGAGTGTTAGCGGCGAGCGAACTCGCTTCGGCCATTCCTCGGATATCTGTTATCGCGCCGATGCAGCTGTAGCGATTGTCTTGTCTAATATTGACTCTGCTCATTTGAAGCATTCAGCGCCAGACACAAAAAGCGCAATAAATCACTGTCTTAGCTCGGCAGTAATGCTAGGCAATCTTTTGGCTGAGGGATCGGTTCACGTTATCTGTGGCAACATTATCCGACGACTATAAAAATTAACGGTTGACAGGTCTGAATTGAATTCTTATAATCGGCTAAAACATACCACGTGACTATCGGTCCAGATAATGGACGTCATCATGACCAAACACAAACATAAACAAATGATTAAACCTTGTCGTCAACAAAAAACTGATCAAAAAGTCAAAGACACTAATTTAAATGAATTCAATTCAATATTATAAACAATTTATTTATTATATGAACATACAAAGAACTGAACTAGAGTTCAGTGTATAAAAATATAGAGATCATTAGTTGGGGTAGAGAAGCTATCAATTCTAAATATAAAAGCACTTAAAATTCAGGAGACTAAGCAACGTAGAAGACTGTTAAGATATGCTTAATTTTAATGTCATTAAATTAATTAATACCTTTAAATAACTTAAGCCTTTACAAATTCATAATGTTGCTATCCGGCAAAAGATTCACAGTAAATATAGTACAATTGTCAATTGTATAAACATGTTATAGAATTTCTAACACTCGTAGAAAATCTTAATACCGGTCTCTAGGCTGTTTTGTACATTTAAAAATAGTTTCAGTTGCCCAGTATAATGTGTTAGAAAAAAGACACTATTCTGAAAATGCTTGGTACAAATGTTTCGCTTGGAATTCTTCCAATATCATCGTTATCAATTTAGTTACTGAATTAATGAGAATCGAACATTTAAAAGAATAATAGAAGCTATATTTGTTGTGGCTAGATCAATTAAATACAGATATAATCAATTTTAAACAACACTTTTGAAAGGGCAGGAATGCGTTATTAATTTGGGTATTAAATAGTCTTAAATGTGTAATTTGCTGAAAAGAATTAACTCGAAGCAATTGTATGCAGTTTATGAGGTAGAAGAGCATTATTTGTGTTCAGAAACTCACAAAGCGCGTTTAATAGCTTGTCAATGTTTGGGTTGAGTATATGTGGCGTTTACCCAGAAAAGCATCTATATAAATAAACTGAGTGAATTGTGTTTCGTAATTCTATTAAGTGTTATTTGTAATATCATCCTATCACAATAATAATGAAAGAACAAACTCCTACTATGGCTTACGTGTTTGAATTTAAATTGTTCATTATACTGTTACTTAAATTACCTACACTAGACCTCAGTTAAAGTTCAGAAGTACCTATTTAAACAAAAAGTTTATCGATGTTGTGTAGGCTCGGTCAAAATTTATCTCCGTGCTGTATACAACATGCAGCAGGATTCGTTACCATACCACTTCAGGACATTGTTACCATACCACTCCTGTTTCAGAGATAGTTCTGTATTTGGTGAAATATAGTTTCTAGAGGTCGAATAACGAATTTCACAGACTCATATAGTACAAATTTCCTTATTCTTCTTTCCATCACAGCTTTTAATTTTATTGCTATCAGTCCCGATTTAATTTTATTATCTTATCTATAGATTGTTTGTCGAAGTGTACTTTTTACAGTGATGGTGCTGCAATATTTTTGCAATTATGACATCATTAATGTATTCCTTAATGGGAAAATTAAATTATATTTAGTCTCTCATATTTCAACATTTGATTTTCCTAAAAAATCGGCAAAATATACAAATGCCATCGGATATCGAAACAAAATATATAATAGTATATTACACTTTACGTGGGTCCGGGCGTATCGCGGTGATGATATAGTAGATAGCGTGGATTGTTATAGGTATCTTTATATTGAAGCTTTTATTTTACTTTTTTTGTTGTTATCATAGCGGCTATAAGCCAATTTTCACAGTGTGTACTAACACACAATTTTTAAGTGTATCTATGACGGTTAATAAGATACAACCCTTTGATAGATGAACAGACAGCCAGACGGATTGAGGGACAGAGAAGTCTTAGTAGGGTCCCGTTGTCGCCTTTTGTGTACGGAACCCTAAAAATAAACTCAGTTACTTCTAGCCAAAACAAAATTCTTGTTTATGTTTTAATGATTTAAATTTTTGCAATTTTTGAACACTAAGAATTTGTCATTAGTAGCGTACGTATTTATGAACATCAACATTGAAATTGAATCTGCTTGTAACGAAGCACAACGAAGTCATTAGTCTCTAGATTTATAAGTAACAACTGTTGCTTAATCAACGAAAGGCGGATCACAATGTATCCAAATAATTTATTACCGTTACAATAAGCTTGGACTTCATTTAGATGAGTCATTCGATGGCGGTTGGAAGTGGCTGCCCGGAAACACACGTGTTCAAGGGAGTTTTCTCTTGGCAAGAATTATTGCAGGCCTTTTAACATAGTTCGCGAACATACTAGTACTACGCAGTGATAGCCTAGTGGTTTGAAATTTGGTGTTTTATGTCGGATTCAGTGCTCGAATCCCCGGCACGTCTTGATATCAAGTTTGCTTGAGTCAAGATAACTTCATCAGCACACTTCTAAGTCTTATGATTTAAGCAGGCAGAATCATCAGGGTTGAGGAGTTGGGATACCCAATTTTATGGAGATGTTTTTGCTTAGAAACCTTATTACATACTTGTAATCAGAAGACTGCTAGCTCTGATGGTTTAGCCAGGCGGTATCCTCCTTTCATCACTGTTGAGGAGTTGGGATCCGAAATTTCATGAACACTATATTGTCTTGAGGGGTGAGTACATGAGCAAAATTAATAAAACTGATTTTGATTTCCCAATATATATTCAAATGCGAAATAAATATATGCTGCATATGCGCCTTATGATCCAGATGATCAGGGTAGAATAAACCGAGCGAAGCTGTTTGATTATAAATGAATATCAGAATCTCCGTAATTTTGGGGAGCAGCTATTTCCTAACAGTAAAGTTCTAGTAATCCCAATGACATTCAAGATCTGGGAAGAGCAAATGAACGTGATATTAAGCTGATTAGATGCCTATTTATTACTTTAAGACAATACAATGTTAGAAGGCCTGCACCAAAGATCAAAGCTGTAGACTAATGTATGTATGTTCTTTTTGTTGCTACAAAATAATGTATAAGCAATCTTCTTCTAGCAGGTCTCTTGACGACATTACTATTCACAAGTAAATGTCCCGATGGCCGTCGATCTCGGTAGCTATAATTGTAAAGGCGTTTGTTAATCTTTGGAGGTTTCACGAGCAATTTGAAAACCGGCACGAATTGGCCACTTTCCATACCTCCCTTTACGAATTTAGTCGGGATCAGCGTAGTGGATACATATTTTATAGTACCACAGAAGTACCCAGCTGTCTCCCCGATTATAGGAAATAAAAAGGATTGTACTAGAAGACTATATCGTGATCACGCAAGCTCATGAAGAAAGATGAAGAATACATACAAAATTAGCAATTGTACCACTTAGTAACCAAACCCCGAAAATACCCGCGAAACAGACTGTAGAGAATCTGTGTTGTGTTGACGGGTAAGATTTAAAACCTTATTTACCGCCGCGAATTTTGTCACACTACACACTAAAGTCACGTAGGCGCCTCTCAGCTCCTTATGAATCAGAGAAATCTGGAAATAACGTAAATGAGGTCGCCGTCTGCGCAATACTGGTATTATAAAAGTTTTTGCCCTCGATTATAATAATATTACCTATTCTTAAATATAGTATTAGATAATTTTTTCACTCATTTCTTTCTCAAATCCTTTTTTGTGGGAATGTGGTTATTTATTTTTATAAGAGGGACATAACGCTTCTTTTTATTAATTGTTTGACATCAAACGATATGAATTGCTATACTAATTTTAATTTTTAAACAGTATTTGTACCTAATTTTATTCAGAATTAGTATGACATTTATTCAGTTTATAGAAATAGAAAAGCACTAAGGTGGTCTAATTTTCTCCATTCGTTAGATAGTTCTCTCAGTTTGATGCTATTTATGATGACGGATGGGTGTTATCATCACAAAATCTTCCACTGTTAACAAAACTGCCGTAAATATATGTGTAAACTCAAATTTCATATAAACACATCGTCATCGCAGCAGTTGCATCCCATCTAGTTTTGGGAATGCGGTTCTTAGCTTAATGCTCTCCACGACCATTCGCACACGCTCCAGTACTTTGCTAAATCTTCATAATAACTTAGTTTCCGTAAACAATCTGGGTCTTTTTAGTGACCGTCGAAACGTATAATTTCAATAACGACGACACAAAATTGCCTTCCACATAGCTTAGTATTAAATAGCATGTACCGATCGTTGTATCAGCTATAGTAACTTTTTGTTGTCTAATTAAATAGCATACATATATTGTTAGCCGTACTGTTACACCTTACGAGATTGTAGCAAAATACGTATGGTTCATATTATATTTAATACCAGCTATTACAATTTGATTGTATAACAAAGTAACTATTTCAAGACTATTCTATTCAAAGGCGTGACGTCCAAGTTCAGAATTTTGTTTACTATCATATCTCTGTTATTTGGCGCTTGACTAAGAGTAGTTACAGCTTGGTGGCCAACCGATAGATTGGAGCCCGGGATTGATTGTTTGGTAACTTGTGACGAACGATGATTCCCACGCCACGTTTGCTTTAAGATTTCTTTCAAAGAATTTTATCTGTTTTTTCTTCTATCGAACATCAAAGCTTGTGGTCGAATTTTGACTCAGTTTCCAAAACAATATCACTGATAATAACAACTTGTACAGGTGTGGTGTATTCATGATGATCGTGCAAGGTTTTTCAAAACGATGTCCATCTAATCTCATCTGTGTCATGTAATCAACGTACTCTTAGATACAAGCTTTATCTCAGAATGAAAATTGTTAACATAAACTTAGTCTTCATTCTGAAACGACCAGAGTTGTAATTTAAGAAGAACATTACTATCAAACACTTTGATGTCCAATGTGCTGTTAGGACGTTTTTTCACACTAAAAACATGTGACAAGAAGCATAGTTTGGTAGATTGCCATGACTTTCATACGAATTTGCTTCGAACATGGGAGTTAAAAATTAGTAACTGCTATATGAAGTTATTGGCCAAGAAACGAAAGAAAACGGCCAAGAAAGTTTCAGAAGAACGTAAACGGCTTTCTGTTCCCCTCGTATTTAGATTCATATCATTCATCCAAGGCCAGACGTTGATCAGGGTTGAGGGTTTGATAATATATGATATGATATTACATATCGTCAAGTAACTTTTAACGTATAAACTTGTTTATATTTAGTTCCTGATTCTGTATATAGTAATATTCGTTGGCTCTGATGTAAGCCAACAATGATTTGGACAAAAATTCTCGGGTTTGGTCTCCAAACACACGCAGTTTTATTAGATGTGTGAGGTTTAATGTCATTTTTTATAAATTCAACCAAGACACGAGTGTCAGGAGGAGTCCTATCAGAAATTGATGATGGTTGGTTTGCTACCCTTAAATTTTGTTACGCCATGTCCAGCTGAACATAAATACATAGGTCGCATTGTCATATTACCACACTCTTCAAACTAAAACAGCAAATCTGTAGAAATACGTATCATAAATATATTATATACTAAAGCATTTAGAAAGGCCACTATATAGCGATGAATTTATTAGGAAGGAAGTAGATGGACTTAGAAATGAGAGATATTTCAAAACTCATTTTTACTATACTTAGAAACCTGGTTACACAAATAATTCTCCATTGCATAAAGTGTTCAAATTGTTTATACATAAAAGAAAAATAGTCAAATAGGTAATTCTCAATTACACAACTTTTGAACAAAATCCGTTTGGAACAAAACAACCTTCATTTAGGAAGTTTTGGAGGAGCAATTTTGTATCCCAACTTTACAAAATAACAATGTGTAAGAGTTCATTACGCGTAAAACAAAAATTTTACTTTAAATAATATTTTTTGGTATTATATATCTACGAATACATGTAAATCAAGAAACAATGGCCACGTAATAATGAGTATTTGCGTAATCCGGGTGATAGATTTATCTTTTCGTACATTTCTTTGTTTTTCTGTTTTTAACAAATGTTTTTTGTAAGTTTAAATCATAAACAATGCTCTAGCGAGTACTGGTATGTGTTCATTGTAATAATAACATTATTATGAAAGACAAAACACCCACGCATTGCACTTGGGCTTCTAGCATCACTGGCATTTCAGTGTTGCATGATTTGAAATAACATTGGCCAATAGCGAGTCGACTCGCACATGAAGGGTTCCGTATCATTAAGATCGAGCAACAAAAATGTTTGTAGTTTGAAACGCATCTACAAGTACCAATGGATATAGTAAAAAATATTACAATCACACTTAATCTGCGTATTTGCACATCGAAGGAATACAAAATAGATATTCTTAGAAGTAACCCTTATTTTTTCTAGAGCTTTCATTTACCTCTGTATGGTTTATGATTTGTGAACATTTTAAGGGTCTCCCTATTACGGTTCATAACATCCCTGTGACGGACTGACTGAAAGACATATCAGACAATGTAAACACGGTTAAAATTAGTTTTTAAGAAAATGAAAACACAATTTCGAAAACAATTTTTTTCTCTTACTTTTTTTGTACCTAAAATATTTAATGCGTTATTTCTTTCTAAAAAACAACTCCATGTGACACTTCAATGCGTATCGTCGTTGCAGTTGAATCACAAAATTTAGAATATCACCATTATTTTTATAAACACTGTGATATGTCGGCGCTACACGGCTATAAAATTTATTACTATGAATACTAATATCGTTTGTGCAACATTCCCACGTGTTTCCTCCGAGCTCAATGCTGAAAAATTAAAACTGTATGTTATTTACCGATTTGCGGCCAAGAAAAATATACATCGAGATCTCAGTATAAACTGCTTAGTCTCAAGCCTCTACCGCTATTTGCACTTAGTAACAGATAACTAAGAGAATAAACTGGTAAACCTTATGAAGAACCAAGGAAGTAAATAATTTTGCACCAGGACTCTGTTTTTGGGGAAGTCGATGTCTAGCAATGGGGCATAGAAATGATAAAATCCAAATTCACCACTGGTATAAATTCACCTAGAGTAACAAGCAAATAAATAAGATTCATGAAATAAAAACAACTCCGACCGTTGATGACAAAAGATGATTTTCAAACGACTGAATGATCGTGTCGAATAATTCGATCAAACCAACTTCCAAACAGAAGGAACTAAATCAGAATCGAAATCAAAATCATCTGTTTCAAACAAAGTGAACTAAATCAAAATCGGTTCATTAGCTCCTGAGCTACGATGCCACAGACAAGATACACGTTAAATTTATAACATCTTTTGCATCAGGGGTTTAAATTGGTATACCTGAGCCTAAAGCGTGATTCATATTTCAAGAGCCAAAACATTACGTCATGGATGGTACATCTATCTTTATAATTACTACGCTAAACACGTTAAAACAGTCTTTAATCGTATCACTTACTTATGTAGGTAGGTAGACTAGAAGCCTTGGATTATTGTAATTCTACCAATATCACGATTACTATGCATTTCCTACTCTAGTTCTTGGAGTTTCTTGCTGTATCTTCGCAACCCAATGTTTATTCCAATGAAATTAAATCGGGACATTTGTGGAAGTACTCCTTTCCAAGAAAAAAAAACATTTACCAAATCGCTTCTGACATGACGGAGTTGTCGAGGAACAGTCATGAGAAAAACCGAATAACGTCCTTTTGTTTTGAACTTTTTGAAGCCTGTTAAAATCGTTACTACCACGAAGACATGTGTAATTAATGTAAAACCATAATTTATGCGCATGTCCGGCTGAGCTGTGGACCTTGCTTAAGTATGTCATAATGGCTTGTTAAAACTAAAAACTAATAAAAAGCTATTAGCAAAGCTAAAAATCTCTTCGCTATGGCAAAATGTCAAACGAGCCGACCGCGACCTTTACCGCTATATCACTGGCGCGGCCACCACCGCTATGCGCCAATTGCGAAGTGCTTCTTAATTAACACTTAAAATAAAAAAAATACCTAAAGTTTAATTACAATTTTAATTCCTGTAAACCTGGGCATTGTTTGCACAGATATTCTGTTTCTTTCGATGGAATCGCTGAACGTCAGTAATTAATACTTTGAAAACTAAAGACAAAACAGATGAAATAATAATTATTATACCAGTGCCAACTATTAATACCATAAAATAACAATTATTGTAGTTTTCTGTTAAAATACACGTAGATAAAACAATCGTTAATTAATTGTTGTCGAAAGCACCACCTGACGAAATCAATTGACGAAATGAATTTTATACCATACCAATGCCGCTTTTTATCAATTAAGCTCAATAAATAAATAAAATAATGATAGGAAAAAGTTAAAAAATACTTCGTTACCTCACAACGTTGGAGACAGTTAACATAGGAAAACAAAGAAGGACACAAGTGATAATATGTTATTGCAATTTACTAGAGTTGTTAAATACCCAAAATGAAGTTTCATTGACCTGATTAAAAATAAGGAAGTTATCAATGTTTCTTGTTATCTCAGAACACCGTCATTTACAAACCAATTTGAATTTAGTTGATGTTCCAAAGTGATCCTATTTTAATTTTATTGGCATTGGACCTTGGCTTTCGAAAATACAGTAGCAAACTCTCAAACATGAATAGGAATTATATCGTGATCGAGATATTGATAGGTTTACAACAATCCAAAAATAAGGCACGTCGATATGATTAAGAACGTTCTGGACTGAAAACTGTGCTGCAAACTGCAAACTGTAAACTACAGTAATATCTAGCAAAGATTTAGGTGTTGTGGTAGAACAGTGTTGCTTTTAACATGTTTACCGTAGTAATGCCGTACCGTACTACGTTAAACAAGAATGCTTCGATCTACAACTATTGTTAATCGAAGTATGATTGGTTTCTTAATAAAAAGATCGATTTACGAATGAGTAGGCGACAATAAGCTACTGTATAACGACTGTTTAACGTCATCGTTCAGATTTACGATCCACTTTTGATTGGTCTCGTTAGAAGGCCACTCTGTACCAACTTTTGTTTATTGCTCGTTATATTCCTGGCCACCTGATTGATTAAGTAGCGTAAAACTTTGTTGCATATAAACATTTGGATCGTAAAGTTTGGGAACATTTTCAATTTATTTTTGAGTTTGAACATTTGCTTTTTGTAATTCTTCATTTATATATACATTTTTTTATTAAAAGAGATGATTTATTAAATGAACTTAGCAAGGGACATAACCTCTAAATTTCTTTTGTTCTTTAGTATAACTTTTTGGTGTAAAGGCTGAACCACTTTCTCAAGATCTGGAAGCCTGGAAAAAAAATACTGACAACTCTTTTTGTATCCTAGACACAAAATTAAAAAAATCTAAGTTCTACCAAAAATATTACGAAAAATATTAAGATCTACTAAGACTAACTCGTACGCCAAAAACTAAGAATGACTACTAGAAGACTATTAAAACTGTGATCTACAGTATTTGGTAAGATTAAAATTAAAACTGAGTAGTG
>DWJS01000765.1:0-10287 GCA_018248975.1 Codatractus imalena | reverse complement strand
ACAACATAAATATTACTAGAATCTAGATTTTTACAATAGTGTTAGATAGGTGAATCCGCTGACAAAGTAGGACTTTGTTGGCATTTAATTTCAGTAATAGTTTCGTCATCATAGACACGAACATTTAGGTTCTAATAGCATCGACTTTAGAATTTATGAAAGCTTATTGATTATCCATTACATTGAAGTCGTACTTCATACTCATTTTACTCTTATCGACTCATCAACACGCCATATTTCCATCAGACCTACAGTTACTAAGAAATATAATAGTCGCATAGCAAGATAACCAACGTCGGCCACAACTAATCAGGAACTACATGCTTTGGGCAGCATACTGTAATTTCCACTTCAGCTTTCCTGTACCATGCGGCTTATCGCTCCATGCCTGAATTTCTTCAACGATGTCTTTCAGTCTTAAGTATATTTACACATGTGTTTAAGGTTAGCTTCATAATAATCAGTTCAGTTTACAGTGATTCACGCTTCGGGCTATATGTTCTCAAAGGTAATGAATAGTACGAAGAGTTATCACATCATTCGATAATCTAGCACGATCACGTAAATCATTTATCACGTAAAGTTCACTTTGTGTTGCCACTTTTGATCGAAACTGTGTGCTAAATTTTGAATGACCGTGTGGTACTGTCAGCAATCGGGGATACCGGCCATCGAAATCACTAAAGAGGGAGCCAACGAGCTGGTGTGCGAGGATGAGGAGGCGTCGCGGCGCCGCACGCAGGTCTGCGATCTCTCCTAGCTGTCATCGATGTGCTCTCCATGTGCTAGCACTATTCACTATGCTCTCTCTTTCTCAATTTTGTGCGGACTTCTCAATCACGAGTTTCCACTTTTCGTTGTTTCTGTGTTGTCATCTTCACTTGTTTACTGTTGCGTCCTGGATGTTCGACACACACGACACGGGTTCATGTCCCAAACACTTATCGAGATTGCATACACGTTTATCACACGTTCTCACGTAAATCCCGGAACGTATAGGTATAGGTAATCCAGATCAAACGACGTCCCACAGCACTCGATACAAAACCATATCACCTGAGCATGTGAAACGCGTCTTTGTATGATTGTATCTGCATGTTGTCTTGGCTTCGACTCTTACGACTCAGAACAACTCACACACTTCCTTACTACGTCTCTATTTTAAGGGGTGGTTGACACTGTGATATGTATACAATTTGTGACTATTGTTAACGATTTGTTCCATATAATGTAAGTTGATGTGCATATTCTATCGCTGGGAAACACTTTTTGATAACGATTATAATGTAACCGCTACAACAAATTTATGTGGTCTCAAGTGTAACTGCTGCACGCTAGCTTTCGTTGTGCATGGGGTTACCTAGAGTTCGGCGGAATGTCTTGTTGATTTTAAATAACCAGGAGAAGGTAAAGTTTTATTGCTTTCAAACGCATATCGCCAAAGAGAAATAACGATGTGGCTATGAGCTTTAATGAATTGCTACTGGCTTTGTTATGGAAAATCTAACCTTATTAATGTGTTGGTTCGTACGGACGTCAGCAGCAACCGTCCCAACCTGCGCCAGCATCGCAGCAGCCTTCGAGTCAGCAGTACCCGAGTACACCAGCCTTCCATGGCACGCAGCAACCCCCATCATATCCACCCCCCGGCCAGTTCACAAGTAACCAGCCGCCCTCGTACCCCGGCCAGCCGCAGCAATACCAAAACCCACCTCCGAGAAATCATCACGAGAGAGGCCGACCTCCTAACCCTCATCAGGTAAAAACTTTGTTTTAAATTCAAGGAGCAGAAAAGAACCTTGTATTTCATTAGATGAGGTAGACTCTGTTGCTCATGGATACTATAACTAACCAGAAATAGGACAAGAATTCTAAGGTTAAAGGTTGATCACCAATATATTGGTGCTCCAGAGGACTCGTTCGAATGCCTCATATTGGTGTCTTTGCGTTACTACAACTTCCAAGCCAGAATAAAACAATTGTCCCACTTTTAGCTATAGTATACATACATATACTGTACAAAAAGTATCGCGAATTTAGTGTATTTTCAATAATTATTTATTTCATCGTGAATATCTATTTTGTCCCCTTCAAAGTACTCCCCCTGGGATATTATACATTTGTGCCAACGTTTTTTCCAACTTGGAAGCACTTCAAAAAACCATTTTTTTTTATCTTGTTCAGCTCCTCCTTCGATGCCGTCTTTATCTCGTAACCGTGGCGTAGCGTCGTCCTTTCATAGGCCTCTTCAGTTTCGGGAACAAGAAAAAGTCACAGGTGGCCAGTTCTGGTGGTGGCAGGCCAGGTGGCTGCGGTATCATTAGTGTGTTGTTTTTGGCCAAGAAGTCGCGTACAAGTAGTGACGTATGAGCAGGGGTGTTATCGTGGTGCAAAATCCCATTTTTGTTTTTCCACAAATTCCGGCGTTTCTGGCGGATTGCTTCGCGCAAATTGCGCATAACTTACAGGTAATATTCCTTATTCACCGTTCTACCCTGTCGCAACAGCTCATGATGCACCACGCCCCTGCAATCGAAGAAAACTGTAAGCAAAACTTCGTGACACTTTTTGTACATACCGTATATACGTACGCATATATACATACGCAGTGATAGCCTAGTGGTTAAAATTCGGCCTCTTAATCGGGAGGTCCTGGGTTCAAAACTCAGGCACGCACCGCACTTGACCAGCGTGTTGGACTATGGCCTAAATCCTTCTCACTCTGAGATGAGACCTGTGCCCAGCAGTGGGACAAAAATGGTCGATGACGATACATATGAGCATATAAGGTTTCATAGGTAATACTTTTGTACTTTAAACCCCTCCTCCCTTTTGGGTCAACAATAGTCTAAGTTCCGTTCCAGACGTGACAAGTTTTGCGAATTTTCCTTTTCAAAATGCAGTTAATTATAACCATATCATTCAATTAAATTAAATCGTGTGTAATTGCCTACACGACTTAAAATTCCCTATAGTGTTCTAAAGACATGTCAAACTCTGCATCTTTGGCCAGGGTTCAGTACTGACGTTTGTCAATCCTAGAGGGCTAAATGGTGATAATGAATAAATAAATGATGTTTAAATTAATTAATTAAAATTAATGATGTAACATTTCAAATTTTGTTGTGTATTAAAAAGCAAAAATTAAAAATGTCTTCAAATTTTACGGGATATTTTATGTTTTATTCAGCAACAAATGCAAGGACAAGGCCCAATGCCTCAGTACGGGCCCCGGGGAGGGCCTCCGCCGGGTCCCCGGGGCCCGATGCAGGGGCCTCGCCACCAGGCGCAAGGGCACCCACAATCGAAGAGAAGTCGCTACTTCATCGCTCTGTTCGACTACGATCCGACCACCATGAGCCCTAACCCAGAAAGCTGCGACGAAGAATTGCCGTTCAGCGAGGGGGATACCATCAAGGTTTGTGTTTGCAAAATGAATTGCATTAAGTTCTAAAATTTAGCAAAATTATACAGCAAATTTGGTTAAACTCATCACACTCACATAAACTTAGTAGAATTCTTTGCTTGTGAGAACCACGTACATACCCAAACACTTAAAAAATACTAATTTCTATGAGTGGTAAAGAGCCGCGTCTCGAAAAGGAACATCAAATATATTTGTATTTTTACGAGGCGTTAATATGCATAATGGTTGTCATGTAGTAAAATATGTGCCTTGTGATAATATGTGGTGCTTATATTGACATGTTTATTGCGGATCATCTAATTAACTGGCAGTTCAGCTGTCAGTTACATTCAACAAGACACTTGACGAAGAGTTTTTCATCAGGTGTGGGGCGATAAGGACGCGGACGGGTTCTACTGGGGCGAGTGCCGGGGTCGTCGGGGCTACGTGCCCCACAACATGGTGGTGGAGGTGTCAGAGCAGGAGGCGACGGGGCAAGCCGCCAAGCCCCGGGACAGATGGACGGACGCCTACGCGAACCAGCCTGTGCGTCGGATGGTCGCGCTTTACGACTACGATCCACAAGAGCTGAGTCCGAATGTCGATGCTGATGTGAGTAATAGTTACAATCAATTAGTTGTAGTCTTCATTGTTTAAGGATCTTGCAAAATCTTTGCACTCGTCATTGCCTGCACCCCATTTTATGTGCCATTGCTGGTCACGACTCTCTCTCTCGTCTCTCCGCACAACTGGAGAAGGCCTGGAGCGTACTCTACCGCGCTGCTCCATTGCGGACTGATAAAGAGGGTTAGTTGGGAACCCGTTTCGGATGTTTCATGGTTGCTATCTTGTGATAAGAACCGGGACAGACAGCCTAAAGTGCCTAGCGAAACAGTTGAGATCTACCCGAGCCGCGGGGCTATGCTCGCTTTAACTTGTCATTGGGTCTACAGAAATACGAACCTTAATCTTCATTATGGCAAATGTAGGAACTCTGTATATTTTTGTCCTTCGTTTTTTTAACTGATGATTGTAACCTCATGTCCGAATACTATCGACCTTTAATGGAAAAACACAGTAATATCCTCTGGTGTACAACTAGGTCAGTTACCCATTTATTGCTACATGTATACGAGGACGAATATTTAGAACTTTCTGTTAATATATACAAGCTTCTTCGGTGCTGAAATGTGTCCTGTGCAATTCACACACACTGATTGTTGCAAAAATATTAAAATTATGGCATATTAACATTGCTTTTAGGCGGAATTAAGTTTCCAAACGGGACAAATCATTCACGTGTACGGGGAGATGGACGACGATGGCTTCTACATGGCGGAGATTGACGGAGTGCGAGGTCTGGTTCCGAGCAACTTCCTCACCGACGCCAACGACCAGTACGCGTCAGCTGGCCAAACTAGCCAAGGTAAGCATCTTAATACACATTTTTAATAAACAGGTATACAGTTATATGTTAACAAGCGTGAGGAAGAAACGAAATTCATTAATTATTTTTCATTCATTAGTTTTTCCGAGAACATGCAGAAACAGACACACAAACATCCTAGTTCAGTCCTCAGTTTGACTTCTATTGCCCATATAAAGATTCCTCATACAGTTTTTTCTTAACATTTCTTATGTACAAACAAACCAATTACAGTTTTATTCTAGATATGGTATACGTTATTCATTTCAGATATATCATCAATTTCTAAGTGTTTATTGATATATCTTTTTAATTGTAGCAAATTTCTGCTGCTTTTTATATTATGTTATCGTATCTTGAGCATAGCCGGCATGTCATATGCAGGTCCTGGAATGGCAAGTGGGAGGCCCGGTATGCCTGGCGCAATGATACCAGGCGGCGGCGCTGGGCGAGGGCGGGGAGCTCCCCCCGGCCCCGGCGCCCGAGGGCCCCCACCGCCTCCGCGAGACAACGTCGCCCCAACAGCCAGGAACCACCACCGCAAAGCAGGTACAATCATATCTAACTCTTTGTGTACTGAGTAGAGCCGCGATCGGCTTTTCGATATTCGCTGTTATAGTTATTCTCCCTGTTAGCAAACGATTATAATAATACGGCTTAGGTAAGTCCGGCCGATGCGCGATCAGCGTCTATGATCACTGAGAGCTTTGAGTGTTACATGTTTGCACCTTGGACTTGTTATGTGACTACTGAAGACGCTAGCTATTTCGCTCTGAAACTTTCTATCATCTTTCTTGTACACGTTGTTGCGATTGCGATGGGACTCGTTCGGCGAGTTTAGCTCATTTCTTGGCGGTTACACACATGATTTGGAAACGCTTATATAATCATAAAAAGACCCAATTACAAAATATCGGAGTAATTTCAAAATATCGGAGTAATTTTTGAATACGAGTCCGGTTGCAATCTACGGAGCACAAAGACTCTTGGTGTACACTTTGCTAATAAACACTATCTTGGATTACACTGTCACAGACACCGTTCAAAGTTTGAATACACAAGAGGATACTTAAGTAACACAAGAGATATAAAGGCATCAGCAAACCACGTAATAAACGGTTTATTCTACAACGATAGGGCCACTTTGTTTTATTTTGTCTACGTTATCTGTCCATCTGTCTGTCCTATTTTGTTTTTCATCACGAGTATTTCCTAGTTTTGGAAGCAACATTACACGCAGGGTAGGCTGATTATACACGCAACATAAGGCACAGATATCACGGTGTGCGTGAAGTGTGATCCAAGATACAAGTGGTTTTCTGTGGTCACTATATATGTTGTGTGTATTGTCTGTTTGCTAGATGCCTGCCCTCTTCCCCCTTCTCAGTTAGACCACAACACATGCGCCAGTAATCCAGAACAGGCGAATTCTCAGGTAAAAATATTACCGTTTATATGACCCACAACAATACTGTTTCAATAATACTATGCAACGATACTAGACGTTTTTTTTAGTTTGACTACCACTTCATATCTTTAGTCTTTTTATTTTCACTTTCCTTCTTCTTCCTTTTTCTTTCTTATGTTTCGTTTCATTTACGCTCAGTGTGGCCTCCGGCGCGAATGCTGAGGTTGGTCCATTTCGAAATGAGGACAAAAATCATGGAGACCATTTAACTTATAACACATCATTAGTTTTCATTTGTCATTATACTGGACCAAACCGAACATAAACTAGAACAAGACGACACTGGCGTATACTTCACTGACATCAAATATACCATAACTCGTTCACTGTATTCTAACAAACTCAAGGCCTGTGAAATGTGGTCCATTGCTAGGCGATTACGAAATTGATATAAAATTCACGTAATATTGGGAAAATATGTATATTTTAACTAAATATGCTTTCGCACTGCAGTTTTATGGAATGCCTATAAAAGGAAATTCCGACGGAAAAATAACTGCAATGCGAACGCTCTATACGTAATTATTCTAAGGGAATAAACGCTTCCGCAAATCGCAGTGCGGTTGCGGCTTAAACTGTAGATCCGTTACGTAATCGCAGAGTACTAAGAAAAATCTTTGAAAGCTTTTGATGTATTTATTTTTAAAGCATGTTTGTGTTTTAGATTTACACTTTTCTATTTATTTAGAAAGATTTCAAACGCATTTTTATTTATTTTCTACTATACCTTTTTCATCCGCTTTTTGTATGGCATTGCATGTTAGATTTTATAATTTATGATAACAATGATGTAAATGTTAAAAGAATGCTTAGATTTGAAAGCATGCACGAAATCCTTACAATTTTTGCTTTTTTTTATTGATATAAAATAAATAATTGCCCCTACAAAAGGTTTCATACAAATTATAATCTTATAATAATCTTAAGAAAACCTTTAAGATCATAGTTTTGACCACCTGATTGAGTAATTACAATGAATTGATGAAGTGAACTTCCTAGCCCTACTACCTACTAGAGCTTTCAAAGAGGTTTGCTTATAGCGTGTGGGATCATTTATCAGAGACCAGATACATTCAGAGCATTCGAGAATCATTAGATATTACATTTGCTAGTAATATTCATGAGGCGTTGCATAGTTCTACCGCAGTGAATATAATGTAAACAGTTCAGTTATGACTAATATGCCTGAAAAACGTGATTTGGGGGGTAAATATTTAATTTTGTAAGCCTGCTGTGTATATTGCGTTTGCTACCAGGCGTGTAACAGGCGTGTAACAGCGAACATCTGAGCGCAGGCGTACGTGGTCGGGTAAATATATGAAACTGGTTACATTACGTTTGCTGTGGTTCAAGGAACGTGGTGCGGTTGCTGTACATGTGTTGAATGCAGGGGAGGGGGAGAGGCGCAGTGAGCGCGCAGCCAGCGAGCACGATCGCGCGCACGACCGCTGGTAACGTGGGCACCCTGGGCACCCCCACGGCGCAGTCGCCCGGCTCGGCCGCCACGCTGACGGGCATGCCGCCGCTCGGCACCACCACGGCCGTCAGCACGTCGCCCGCGCGCCGCGGCGGCCCCGCCGTCGTGCCCGCGCCGACCGCCCAGCCCGTCCCCACCACGCAGCCACCCACCTCCCAGCCGAACCTCATGCAGAAGCTCACGGACATGACCGCCCCCGGCGGCGACATCCTGAGCAAGGGTAAGGAGCTCATCTTCATGAAGTTCGGCCTCGGAGGCAAATAATATCGGCGGTACGGCCTCCCCGGCCCGTACCGCCGACGTCCCCCCGCCCTCTAGTGTGTGAAACCGACTTCTCTTCGACGTTTAGTCTTTGACGTCTCAAAAACCGGAGGGTTCTGCTGCTCTTTCCGATAAATCGGAGCTCGGCCGAATTGTGTATCGAGTTTTTCTACTGTAGGCAATTCGATTAACCGTTACATGAGTATTTACCATAAGACATGTTGTAAATAATTAAAAAATTCAATAAACGCACAGTTTAGTGAATATTCAAATATTAGTGGAGTCTCGATAGTACGCACGGTTGGAGTTTAAACACCCGAAGTTAGTCGTATCGTATTGTACGTGTAATCGTTTTCTATCTTTCGGACTTCTGCCCGTCTGTTAGTCTAGGTTGTAAGGATATTGAGTGAATTGTTTACATGTTACATTTGAATTTATTTCATATATACAATTATGATATATACCTAATTTACGTAAAGTTAAACGTTGTTACTTCACAAATATATTGTCGCATAGAATATTGCGAGTGTATCTACGTTGAGTTATCGATTGCTAGCTACCACCCTAGTCTGTAGAAGCGATTCGAGCAAAATTTTACTTCAAATCGTTGTAATAAACTTTGTAATCCATACCTGTTACATACTTACTGTTAATGTACATTCCCCTTATTTACAATTGTTAAACCTGCAACCGTCCTTGCAGATTTTTATCTCAAAACTATCTTCTATTATAAGTAATTGGCGTTATGTAAAGACACGTTAAACTATGGATTATTATCGTTAGATATGCCTCGTGGTAGCGACATGGCTCATTTTAGACTTCTCCAAGTTGTCTATGACCAAATTTATATATTTTCTTCAACACACTTATCTTTGGAAATAAACTGACATGGATAAATACTTGATGAGTGTATTTCAACAGTACATTAAAATTTGTAAAAAATCTACATTTTTTTGTGACTGTATATATAACTATAAATGAATTTATTTTGTATTTCTCAATAGGCGTCTTTCTTTGGTCGATGTACGTCCATTGAAAAATTATTCACAATATTTTGATGAGACATATCTAGCGATTTGAATCTTTTAAATATATTTCAAACTGTAACATGCATGTGCTGTAGTATAAATGAGAAGATGAATTACGAATGTTATATAAACGTTTCTTCCGACGTATTGACTAATGTAAATTCTGTTGATGTAAAGTTGAGAGTTGTACTTTATAGCCATATAATTTGGTGTATTATAAGGAAACAGGTTCAAACGTCATTAAATCAAATCATAGGTACCTATTGTTTTTAAAATAAGATTTATGTAAGCTCATTGAATAAATTTATATAATATACCGCCCCCTCCCCCCTTTCTCGAAATAATAATATTCTGTGATAGTAGACGTGATACCATCTGACATTACTATAATATACATTAAAATACTGCGTCATTTATCACTTAGATTTTCGAGTTATATAATCGTTTTAGCATGTTGAATCGTAATGGTAATTTTAGCATGATTATATAGGGTGGGGATGATACGACCCCTATTTAATCTATCTTATTTATAAGCGCTCAAAAGCAGTGTCTTAGCTATTGAAGGTTCTTTTACTTTCATCATAATTTGATTATCTTGGGAGAGCAAGACAAAAAGTAACTTAAAACATCAGTATTAATTGAATATGGATAGGAAGGTTACATTTTACACTCATGTAATACTGTAACCTAGTACATTCATAGCGGCCACGAAAACATATTAATAATAAAAAAACATAATAAAAAACAACAGCATAAGCAGGTAGCAGCATAAGCAGGTAGTCATCATTTGTAGTAACTACCGTCATATCTTTTATCAATATACCCACTTATCTTCTAATAATTGAAACATTGATCGTGGTCTAGTCTACTTGATTATTGTATTATACAAATATTATAAAGTAATCCCATATAACCGACGTTCCTTGGCTACAATATTGAAAAGATTTTACTGATTGGTGCACAGTTGAAAAATGTAACAAACTTTTAGAATCATGTCGTACAATCGCCACCCTCTATATAAAAATGTTTGCAACAGACAAACAGCTTACACTTAGGTAATTTTTTATTTATGTTTCTTAAAAAAATTACAAAGGTAAAATAGAAGTCTTATCTCATCAGTGTTGCAAAGTACAAATAATCAGTTTATTATAAACATGTTTCTATTTCATAAGGAATAAAATTGCTCAAAGAATAAATGTACGGTAGAAATATAAGATTGTT
>DWJS01000764.1:0-10287 GCA_018248975.1 Codatractus imalena | reverse complement strand
CACTTAACAAACAGCACTTAACAAATTGCAGAATTGAATATTAATAATGTGTTTGTTTTGTTACAGGTAAAAAACTACAGAGCAAGATGGATTATTCACGGTTTGAGCATGTTGCACCCACTCAACTTGTACAAACTTTAATTCGGGAAGTTACACCAAGGAGTTGTTTTAAACAGTTTTAGCGCAAAAAATAATTATTTGGCCGAAACGTTTAGGTAAATTTTACCCATTTAACTTAATTACAGAGAAGGTAATAGAGTTTATGGCTCCATTATTAATCTCCCTCAACTTCCCTGTAACTTCAACAGACGATTATAACCTCTATTGCTATGCACAGATACCTTAACTGGTAATTTAATGGTGACAGGCAGATGTATTGCCTTTTATGTTGACGTTGAAACAAATTCACAGTCTACCTATATATATAAATTTTTAATTTGCTACTAGCAAACGAGCTTTCTGATAACCCCGCCTATATCATTGAGATGTAATATCCACAAATTCGATTTCAGTTCTACCTAAAGTCAACCACAGATAAAATACCTGCGGACTAAATCCGAAAGCCTTATATAAGCATGTCCACCGTAACCAAACTCCAATCCAGAGCACGACAGCATTTTACACTACATGTCATTACACCATCATAAATCCGTTTCTGTCCCACTGCTGAGCATGTACTCCAAAGTGAGAGGGTTTAAGCCATAACCTACCACGCTGGCCAAGTGCGATTTGGTAGTCTTCACATAATTAGAAATTTGATTTTGGCAGATTTGTTAATCATATTGGTATACTGACAATGATTTCCTTCACCGATGAGCAAATGATCATTAATTTGTATGATTGCATAAAAACTGGTTTAGCGTGTCCAAGATAGATAGATAGTACAGAATTTTGAAATTTGATATACGTTTTCAAATCATATATTCGTAATAACATATAAGTTATTCCTCATTTATTTACTCTAAACTTCAAAATCAGTAACTAACATTACTATGATACAATTACAGGTGGTTGGGTTTCAAGAAGATGAGGTACAAATAATTTACAAAATGTTAGCAGCCATTATGCATCTTGGTGATATAGAATTTGGTGAAACGGCTGGAGAAGACAACACTGATAACAAAGCTACAATTATAGATACAGCGCCTTTACATAGAGGTACGAGTAATTTCTCCCGTAATTATTCGATCACCTTTAATAAATATCATTCCCCCAAAAGATAACGAAAATTTGTCATCGTAATTTTTTCAGCATCTTGTCTTCTGGGTGTAGAAACTTCAGACCTTCGAGAATGCCTGACAAGCAGTAGTGTGGTGGCAAGAGGTGAAACAATAGCAAGACACAGTTCACCAACAGAAGCTGCCGTGGCACGAGACGCTACTGCAAGAGCTCTCTATGCTAGAACTTTTGACAGAATTGTCGAAAGAATAAATGCTCTGCTATGCCAAAATAGACAAAACCAGTAAGGAATATTATATGATTACTTACATAAGTACTATTAGTGATAGAATAATTGCACATGTTGAAACATACGCATATCTTATAGCCTAAAACTGAACTGCCATCCATCTGCTTTTTAATTGAAATACATCTTTTTATAGATAGTTACTAATACAATTAAACATACGATTAGCGCCGAATCAGCTAACAAACTATAGGTATAAACTTTTGGTTAAAATTTGATTACAAGTATCTTCAGATTAAATTAAAATTAACCATAATTTACTTTCAACACAATTCTCAAATGAATAATTATGAAGTCGGATCTTGTACCATTAATTAAGATATCAAAATGTTGTTATGTATCAGATATCAACACGATATCAAAATATGTAAATCAAAATTTTAATCAATTCACTATTTAGTTTTCATGGTAATTGTATATTTGGAATAAATACGAAATATTTAAATTTGGTAATTCTATTTTTTTCAGACATGAGCAACTTTCCATCGGAATTCTAGACATATTTGGCTTTGAAAACTTTGCCAGAAACTCATTTGAGCAATTATGTATAAACATCGCAAATGAACAAATTCAATACTATTTCAATCAGCACATCTTTACGTGGGAACAACAAGAGTATATGGCCGAGGGAGTACCTGTGGATCTTGTGGAATTCTCTGACAATCGGCCAGTTCTAGACATGTTGTTGTCGAGACCAATGGGCCTACTAGCTCTCCTTGATGAGGAAAGTCGGTTTCCGCGTTCAAACGACAGGAGTCTAATTGGTAAGCTGGCTGACATTTTTTTCATCTTTTTATTACAATGATCAAACAAGAACACAGAATTATTCGTACATTTTGACTTGAGTACTATTGTTCATTTGGAAATTTACTATGTTTCTTTAATATTTTTGAATATGCTAACAATATATTTCTATTTTCATGATTACAGAAAAGTTTCATGGGAACATCAAGAGTAAATATTACGTACGACCAAAATCAGACGCAATATGCTTTGCAATTCATCATTTTGCTGGTCGAGTGGTGTACCAAGCGGATGGGTTCCTTGAGAAAAATCGCAACTTCCTACCTCCCGAAGTTGTGCAGCTGATGCGGCAGAGTCAGTACGACATTATTCGATTTTTGTTCCAGTGTCCAATAACGAAGACTGGCAATCTATATTCACCGTTACCGGGAGATGTAGATTCGAGAAGCTTAGAAAGCCCAACGACTGGTGATACTCGGGTGATTGTAATTTTTATTTTAAGAAAGGAATTTAATAAATATGTTTAAAATTGAAGTGTATACTCGATAACAAAACATGTAGCCTTTCCTTTTCTAATTTGTTTTTCTATCCATCTTATCGAAATTATTTAATCCTTTATCCAAAAATATAAATAGCATTGATATAGATATGCATTTGCATACTTGTATTTACGATTACATAATATTGAACTCCTACATTTATTTCCAGGATCGTTTCAACAGTCGAGGTTTAGCGTCTCAGTCGCGAGCACAGCAGACTGTTTCGACATACTTCCGTTATTCTCTAATGGAGTTACTTCAGAAGATGGTCAGCGGAACGCCTCAGTTCGTGAGATGTCTCAAACCGAACGATTCCCGATCACCAAGGTACTTCGATTCGGCGAAAATCCTGAAACAACTTAGATACACCGGCGTCCTTGAAACGATCAGGATAAGGCAAAATGGATTTTCACATCGACTTACGTTTGAAGAATTTCTTAAAAGGTAAATTGTCTTGAAGGCTAGCACCGCTATAAAGTCGTTGTCTGCGACTCGTTTTATGTACAATTATAGTATAATTTATTTGTCCGTGCAGTTTGGGTCATAAAAGATAAGCCGGCTAGGGCTGTGAGCGTGTTGCGCGGGCGCAACGCCATTATCGATAAAAAACAAATGAGTTATCGAAGGCAGGTGCCCGGCGGCGGAGCGGTATACAAAACTAAATACACTATCGATAACGCTTATCGACAACAATAATGCGCATCACTATGCCCGCCCATAAGGCCCGTGAGTGGGAGAGAGAGCAAAATACTCGCTTCACCGCTCCGACGTTTTATGACCCAAACTGCACGAACAAATAAATTATACTATAGTAACCATAATCAGGACTGTATACTCCACCAAGCTAGTCTAATGCGATTTGGTGTACGAGTGTTCGACATAGTGACCAACTTATGTCGGAATTTTTTTAAACCTCACCACACCTCAAATAAGTCCTCTACTAGTAATATATTGCAACTAGTGGCCACCCATTCTACCCACAACCGCACCCGACGTTGCTTAACTTTGTACACCAATTACAATTTACACAAACCGCAAGACTATGCGCGCTTCGTGAGACTTTGCGTACGTGTTAATATAAAGTCATTATGTAGTTTTATACCAATAAACATTATTTAACTGAAGTAACTTAATTGAAAGTATAATTAACATTAAAGAAATACTTAAAAATGATGAATTTACTGAACAGATTTTACTATTGTTTTAGTCATTTCATATGTACTTTGTAAGTAATACATACTTTGTAAGTAAAGTAACTATTTGTTATCATATTTTCCAGGTACGGTTTCTTAGCATTCAATTTCAAGGAGGAAATAAAGCCAAACCGTGATTCCTGTCGTCTCCTGTTATTGCGCCTAAAAATGGACGGATGGGCACTTGGCAAATCCAAAGTATTCTTAAAATATTATCACGTTGAAGTTCTTGCTAGGATTTATGAAGAGCAGGTAATTTTGTTTATGTAATATTTATTTTATTCATATCTTGTTCACGTAAGACTTAATGGTTTACTAGTTGCGAACATACGACCATTACATTATTTATTAGGAGTATGCCAACACATAGACCTAGAAGGGAATTCTAAATTCATCGTTTGCTTTCCGCCTGACCGTAGATCAATCCTGAATATTTGCAATTCGTACTGGTAAAGTCACAACTGCGCCAAGTGAATCGTCATTAAGTCATTTATTATAACTACTAAATGATTTTTCTTATACGTGTTTCAGATAAAGAAAGTTGTTTTAGTCCAAGCCAGTATTCGTGGGTGGATCGCGCGTCGCTTGTATCAGCGACTACGAGCTCAAATGGCGATATCAGTGTTGACACTTCAGAAGCACGTTCGAGGCTGGTTGACCAGAAAACGTCTACAGGATCGACAGAGACAGCTCGCTATTGAGTTTCAGAGGGAACAGATGACGCAAGAAAGGAGATACCAAAAATCTGGTAAAGAATGAACGTTTCTATATTATCAATCGCCAAAATTTTCGTAAACATGATTTCAATTCTAAAAATTATCCTATAAAAATCCCATCATTATCTACGACATCGCTATGTTATCTACGAGTATAATAGGTATAAGCTTATTTGAAAAAAAAGTGAATAAAAAATACTAGTATTTGATGGTTGCTCGCTCAAGCGGCATGTTTGTGTGAAGTTTGTATAGAATTCATATCTTTAAAAATATGGCGACTAGTTTTAATCTTCATTTCTTTACCTTTACCTTATCTCATCCTATTAATTTACATGTACACAATAGCTTAGCTTCACCACGATACTCAATCAATACAAAAAAGAAAATAACTTGTTTTTAGGTGCTCCCAATAAAAACAAAGCTATGATGAAAGCAAAGGTAATGAGGCGAATGACATCAGACGACAGTGATTCCAATGAGACAAACACGAGCAACAAGGAAAATATTGACTCCAACAAAGCTGCTGTTATTATACAAAGCTGTGAGTACATGTTTTTATTTTTACAATTATATGCTTGCTATGGATCCTATGGATGAGCATTCTTTTAATCTTCAGTAATTTTCAGACAATATGACGTCATAAAAGTGTATGTACTAGTTTGGCTCGAAAAGTACAAATGTTTTACTATAGTATAAAGATCTATACTAATATACTCTTGAGGGCAAAGTTGGACAGGCTCTCATTGCAGTCACATACATTAAACACATATCTACATGTTTAGAACCGAAAACTACAGAAGTATTGGTATTTGGCAGAAAAATGTTTGCACAAAACGTATTAAAGAAAGAAAAATATTTATTACTGCTATGACGTGTTACTTTCATTACTGATTTATATTGCTTGATTTTATTTTTATTTCTGCCTTGATTTGTAAACTTTACCATTTTCTACTAATAACATTCTTACAATGTAACAATGATACCTTTATTTTTTATTTATTTATAAACACAAGACATGTATTTATCGGCAGATTTTACAATTCCATTTTAATTAAACTTTTGCGGGTTTTATTCCATAACGTTTGCTTTAGGTTTAATAGAGCCGTAAAAACTTGTATTAATGCAACGGGAAGTCCAATTTACATTCACTTACAGATATTTCTAAAAGTTTAATGAACCGTGATTACGGTTAGTCACGCTACAACCTCGCGATACGGATACTATAAAAATGCTGACCAAAATTAATTTATTCTGTTGATTTATGCTGAACGTCGATTATTTTATTATTCCAACAGTTTTTAATATAGTATATTTGTAATTATTTTTTTGCATCGGTTGCAATCATGGAGTTAAACGATACAACTATTGGATGATTATCTATTCCGTGTTGCGACTTTTATATTTATGATTTTAATATAATAATAAGACGGCCGCAAGTTGTACACAGAAAACTTACATACTTTTGGGTCAAATGTGTCCCTTACTACATAATTTTTTAAATTGTTTCTAAGATGAGGCAGTACAGACATACAGGAAAAAATATTTTCTAGTTGTAATGAAATGAATCCATTTTAGCAATTAAACAAAATCCAAATGTATCACTTGAGAAAATGGCATTGTTATTGAAATCTCCAATATTATTTGTATAGATTACCGCGGTTACACGGCCCGTCGCAAGTGGGCAAAGGGGCCGGCACCGCCACCGCCGCCGCACTCGCCGCCGCCCACGCCGCAGCACGCGCTGCAACACTACTCCGTGCAAGAACGCGCCGCGCAGCTCCAGACCTTCGCTGATCAGGTAAAATCCTAACAGAACTTTTGAGCTGGTAGAATATCACAGTTACATTGCACAGGAGGCACGTACAATAATTAAAATCTGATGAAGAGTGTGGCATAGACATGTTTAATAACACACGATACGACGCTTGAAACGACGCCGAGAACTGAAGCATATTATTAAATTAAGAAATTCATCATCATCAACCCATTATGATCCATCCCGAAACCCCGTCGTGAGGAATAAAATTCCAAACCACTAGGCTGTCACTCTAATTATCGAATTGCTGTCATAATTATTGCAATGACATGTCTTAAATTGAAGTTAATTATCAAATAATTTATTTCTGTGTTTTGCCTATATTTAGAAGTACCTAATACCACATTTTTATGGATATAATATGTTGACAATTCAATATTATAGTTACACGAGAGAAATCAAGAAGTGCACAAGAATCTAAGACGGAATAAGCCAGGCATCAAACTAAATGAAATCCAACGACCACCGAGCGATTATCAAGCACCACCCGGTTTCGCCGTAGTGCCTGCCATCATGAGAGAACAGCCGTCGAAAGTTGAACAGGAAGCCAGTAGATTGTCTAGGTAAGAATAGCTCAACCGAATTAGCAATAATTCAAAATCGTGATATAAAAACCCAGACAACTATATAAATACTACGGACTTAAATTAACTACTGACTGTCAATAGTCTTCAATTATACCATACTGTTAAAGATTGAAGACTTCTTAATTACATTCCGGGTGCACACTGTGTTTAGAGACATGCTTATATGAGGCATAAAAACTTAGCCCCCAGGAGTAGCAACGACCGCGGGTCGACCTCAGGCAACCTTAGGTGCAAGTCCCTGGCTTGGCTTCCCTGGCTAGGTTCCTGGCTTAAATTGAAAGGTAGATTGGCCAGAGTAACAACTGTGATGTGTAGTCGACATTACATGGGACTCCTGGTCTATTTGAATTTGTTTACTTAATAATCCGTGTGCGACGCAAACTACCTTAATATTAATATTAGTCTCTTTGATACTTCTGTTACATACCAAGTTCGTTTCAATAATAGAATAAGAAGATTCAACTAAATAATATATCCTTTTGTCTTATACTGGTACCATTGAAAAAAAAATTAACATTATTTTTAGTAAAATAATTCCTTTTATTATTTATGCTTTCTTAATGGAATACTGGAACAGTCCATCGCCAGAATATTTCACCTGTTCGACAGCACCGTGGGTCTCGCCTCCTGTATCTAAAAGAGATATATCTTATCCCAGGTTTGTTTTTGATATTGTGGATTTTACGCAAAATCTTTACACGGGGCGTGTGACGTGTATCTATAATATAGGAATTCTGTATTAATATCAAATGTTGTATGTGTTAATAGTCGAGTTTGCTTGATAAGTACAATTCAAACTGACATAAGATTACCGTAAACACTCAGGTATATACTTAACGACTTATTTAAGTAATTGAAGGGAACATGTACAGCAATCCCATTTATATTAATGAATAACACTTGATAAACACGCGTTAAATTTATGAAAAAAAAATGAGTGTGAACGCTTAGCCAATTTATTAATTTTATTAATATCACAATATCTTCATGGAACCTGTCATATTGGAGTATGAGCTAATTTAATACTGTATGTCCTTTCTTAGTAGGAAAGTAGTATATTAAAATGACTCAAATAGGAAATGTGAAATTGTAGCGAACACAGGTTTAGAAGTGTACATAAGAGGTACTCGATGGGAATACATAAAAAAATACCGAAAAAAAGCGGTTATCCTACTCCGTGGCCTGTCGGCATCCGGTGGAAGGGATAACGGGCCTCCAGGATATCCCTCTTTACACGAGGAGTTCTCATGGGGTCTACTGTCCCTAGTGATATGCTTCACCTTTGGGTGGGTGTTTAGAATGAGCGGGGTAGGAAGAGGGTCTCGTGCTCGAAAGATCTAGCCCAGGAGCTCCCTAGGAAGCGAGCGACCATCTGGGTGACAATCGTGGATGGGCGCGATGCTCCTGAGATACTCTCACTGTTGGCTGTTATCGGCCGCTGTGAACATACATTCAGTCAACGACCGGACAAACTCCTCAATGGACTGCACCTCTAGATCGCGCGCAACCACGTCGTTATAAAAAATGGGTTCTTATTCCAGATACAACCCGGAGCCTAGTTACCGGGAAGAGCGCCACTTGCAAGCGAACCAGAACTGGCACAATGTGCCGCGCGGGCGCCCCTGTGGCGGACTCGTCAGGTACGATCAGTTCGACCTCAACCAATACTGGCCTTAAAACACTTAATAATTCTTTGTTCTTTGCATGCTTTACTTCTGGAGAACAATTAGGTATGACATTCATTGAAAATAAAGTAGTGAGTACAGCTAAATTAACATGTTATTTAGTACGTTCGTAGTTTAACTACATTAAATCAATTATTGGACTGTTATTGTTTGATTAATGTGCCTGATGACTATAATTACATTGCTTATTTAGTCGCTTAAAAAGACTTCTCTTGTTTAATCTTACTTCACAGTAACCTTAAGTCACATTTTGACGACCCGCGTGGCGGTGCGGTTACCACATCCGATCCGAAATCTGAGTGATGAATTTAGATTTTTGTTCTGGGTCTGGGTGTTTGTGTATCGTCTTTGTGTGTGTACATGGCACCCACGACACAGGGAAACCTAGTGTGGGGCTATGAGTGTAGAAAGCTTCATTTTTTTTTATATATAATAAACGAGTACATATATAAGTAGTTATTGAGAACAATAACTTAATACAAAACGTCTAAGCTATAGGATATTATGGCTGGAATAATAGTTTCATTTAAACCTATAATAGGAACGTAATTGCGACTTAAAGTTAATTTAAAATAGCCATATCGTGAACTAGTTTGCATAATGAATTCCTTTTAATAAAGTCTTTTTAGGTAGACAGTCCATTTCAAACTTTTAAAGAATAAATTATGAGTTAAAATGTAAATAATTTAGTATAATATTAGCAGCGACATGGCAACAAAATGGCAAATTTATTCAAAAATTCCAACTCAAAATTACTTGGAATATTAACGTCTAGGATCGCATCTATAAAATTTCCGCACCACGAAATATGTTCTGAAACTGTTTGTTAATTGCAGTAATAAAATTAGCGAGCTGGTGAAACAAACTCAGAGGTCCGAGCCGCCTCCCAAGCCGGTGTATAATCCAGCCTACGACCCCGAGTCGGACCTTCGTAAGATACTCCGAAACTCCCCTGAGATCCTGGCCACGCCCATCTTCAGCTCCGACGAAGATTACACGGAAGGCCCGTTCCGGTTCAAACAACTGCTAAGGCCCACTTTAGGTCCAACGGAAAGTTTACGGAAAAGGAAAGTACGGAACTCGTCAGGTCAAAGCCCTTGGATGTCGGATAGTTCGCAAGATAGCTCTAGTTCTAAACAGGCTTTGTATAACAAACGTAGGCCACAGATCTGTATGGGTGTTTATTATAATTAGTTAAATAAACGAAATATTGTAATGACTATGGAGAAATATTTTTCCCCTTTAACAAAGAGTAATTTGAATATAAAATAAAAGCTTCGAACAAGTCTACCAAAGTTCAAATGAATATATTTCTTTTGATCGGATAAGTCAGATTAAAAGAAATATATTCTTAATAGTTGCACAATTTGTGTACAACCATTTATCATCATTTGTAAAGAACTTTACGATTTACTATCACAATATATGACGGAAAATGTGAAATGTAATAAGTTAAACTGAAAAGGATATAAGATGTGATTATTATCCTTCAATCGTATCGTTTTAAATAAATGCATTCTCATTTTAGTAATAAAAATTGTT
>DWJS01000763.1:0-10287 GCA_018248975.1 Codatractus imalena | reverse complement strand
GTAACGGCATTTCGTTCGTACTTGGTTGGTGGTAATGGTGGTGGGATGTTGATCTATTATTATCAAAATGGGAAAATAACTTTTTTCTTATTTATTCTACAACATATTTTTATTGGTTTACATTTATTATTAATTGCTCGATGAAGTTTGACATCTAGGCGCCATCTTGTTTTCTTCTTTATTATTATTATTATTTTATTTTACGAAAATAGAAATTCATAGATTGATAAATTTGTTAATGATACTCATTATTACTGACTCAATTTTATTTACATTTCATGGTTGTGTATCGCGTGAATAAACATATAGGAAAAGCAAAGGGATAAAATTGTTTTAAAATCGTAGACGTTTTAATTATTTACTGTTAGTAATACATTACTTTATTTATGGCACGTTACATAGGTTATTTACGCAAAAAAACCCAACAGGTACAAATAAAAATCGTACAAAACGCTCGTTCAGCACGAAACTCGTTGAATAATAAACAATAGGCCTGTGTGACGAGGGAGTGCTTTCTGCAATTTACATAAGCGTCCTGAAATAATCAACCCTTGTTCAGCTGAGAACAGAGAATTGGAGTGCCAAAATGATACTATCAATCGATTTGGGATATATTGTGTCCTTAACCCATCCGTACCCCCGACGCACATACGCGGCGTAGGCGTATTGACGCGTATATGCGTCGGACAGTGAACTTGTCAGTCTCCGGGAATATATTGCGTCCTTGACACTTGCAGAGCCCCCGACGCAGATACGTGTCATAGGCGTATTGACGCGTATGTGCGTCGGGCAGTGAACTTGTTAGTCTCAGGGGATATGTTGCATCTTTAACACTTTAATAGACTCCGACGCACATACGCGTCACAGGCATATCGACTCGTATATGCGTCGAACAGTGAACTTGTATATAATGAATGAATTAACTTAATCCTGTTATAAATATGAAAAGTAATCCAACCCTACGTTGATCGACTCCTAAGGCACCTCAACCACATATGTCTATCAAGTAACAGCAGTTAAAAGTTATTATAATCTGGTTTGAAGGGTGTGACACGGAAGAGTTATACGAGGCATTCCAAATTAGTCCTTAGGAGAAGCAACACAAATCTAGACGAGCTCAAATAGAACTCCTTATCTGGGGTTGATTACCGATGTCAATGGACGGTAGGAGCTATTTACCCTCTGGTGGCTTGGTTAGTTGATAAATTAATACATTACTTTAAAAAATCCTGGTTTTTAAATAACAATTTATTGATATACTCGTAATGACAACACATTCACGGCCCTACACTAGAATTCCATATGACACACAAGTGCACAAACACTCAGACCCATAACAGAAATCCAAAAACCACTATCAACACATGTCGTAATCGGTATCAATATATAGCCTAACAATACTCTTGATACTAGAGTTAATATAGGATAGAGAATAGACATTGGACT
Source organism: Codatractus imalena (assembly GCA_018248975.1). Taxonomy (NCBI): domain Eukaryota; kingdom Metazoa; phylum Arthropoda; class Insecta; order Lepidoptera; family Hesperiidae; genus Codatractus; species Codatractus imalena. The sequence goes on along the minus strand of DWJS01000763.1, from coordinate 8,841 downwards.
GAAATCAATTTCTCTTCCCCAGGAGCGTTGGACGAAGCAATGATGCAAGCTCTGGAACACGACCGGATCGATTTCGTGAAGCTTCTACTGGAGAATGGGGTGTCAATGAGGAAGTTCCTCACCATTCCCCGTCTAGAGGAACTGTACAACACGAAGAGCGGGCCGAGCAACACTCTGCGGTACATCCTGAGGGACGTGAGGCCTCATCTTCCCCGAGGATACGTGTACACCCTCCACGATATAGGCCTTGTCATCAATAAGCTTATGGGAGGTGCCTACAGGTAATACTAATTCTCTGGATCGTTATAACGCCTATAACGTAACTATAACGTTAATTATTTTACCTATTTATATTGTATGCTACGTTATATGTCTAATTAAATGAAAAGCTTTTGCATTTAATACGTACATATGTTATAATTTTTGTATGTAGAAACCGGATTACAAAACTTTTTGGATTTGATAAGCCATTTGTCGAAGAACATTTTTGATTAATTTTTTTTAATCGTCGCACTGGATTTCAATGAAAATGGTTTTTGTTTTTTTTAATGAAGGGGTTCTCAATGCTACTGCTTTATGTGTTTTTTTTTGGAAGCTGGTAATTCTTATGTGATCCCATCGCAGTTTGATTGAGATGTGACGAATCTTTTAATCTATCCTTAATAATGCGTAAGCAGTCGCAGCAGTAAAAGCAGTGATAGCCTAGTGGTTAAAATTCGGCCTTTCAATCGGGAGGTCCTGGAATCAAACCTCAGGTACGCACCTCTGATTTTTCGAATTTATGTGCGTATTAGAAATTAATTATGCTTGGCGGTGAAGGAAAACATTGTGAGGCAACCTACACGCCTAAGAGTTCTTAGAAAAGTTCTCGAAGGTGTGTGAAGTCTACCAATCCGCACTTGGCCAGCGTGGTGGACTGTGGTCTAAATCCTTCTCACTCTGAGAGGAGACCTGTGCCCAGCAGTGGGACAAAAATGGTCGATGATGACAATATGACATTAAATACTTCAATATTACATCAACGGACAAAAGGTAACAGCTTTAACTACGGTCTAAAAATAAAGTTAATTACTATGGTTATAAAGCTGTGACGCAATTCGTGATTAACGGTTTTATTGTTGAATGTATTTGCTGTAATTAAACTGCAGTTATAGGTCTGCGGTTAATTAGCGAGTACATTTTAATAACTGTTCGCATTTAAATGTTACTATTAACGTTATTTGGATTTTGTGTAAGTTTTTTATAAGATCATATGAGAATTTAAAAAAAAAAACTAATATGCTAATAGATAGTTAGTTTTTTCCGTGTTTCGTTAAAAATCTTTCCTTTTGTTCGGTTTTAATTGATTTATAATAAATTGATTAATCCACAGCAAGAAATATTATATTAATTGGAAAAAGTAAGCGTATTTTTAATAGAATAAATGTGTGTTGTTGCAGTTGTTGACAATGAGCGAAGTCAAATGCTCATCTAGTTCTTCATCGATATCTTCAGAGTCAGGATCTTTGGACGACGTAGGTATATATCAGGGTTTTATTTCAAATTTATCGGGAAAGAAAAATATCAAATTACAACATATTTCACTTATTTCTAACTATGTGCTGTAGAAGGGCAACTATTGAAAATATAAAATTCGACGACGTAGGGCAAAACTGATGACGTGGTCAGTAATACGAACTACAATACATATAGTAATGGGAACTAAAGATGTTAGTGCCAAGCGAACAACCAATGTTAACAAGTACCTATATTTTTTGTTCCTGATAAAAGTACTGAATCGATTTTCATACTTTTATGGGATCACTCACGCATACTTTATCCCATATAATAAAATATAATCAAAATTGGACAACAGATTTCACAATTGACGAAAGTATTTTGTATAGTAGTAAATAGTATAGAATTTTCTTTTTTATCGTCGGATTAAAAAGCTTGCACAACATACATACACACATACATGGTGTATTTAATAGTGTGTAGTTGCTTATTATTTTTATAAAATAAATTTTGTCCGAGACAACACATTATACAGTATGGCAACACTTTATACATTATTTTTAAACTGTGGTTTATGATGTTTCAGTACTTTCGCTATTGGATTCGTCGTTAAACGATGAATCAGGGGATACAAGAGAAATACAAGGTGACTTAATCATAATCTAGCGTTTAAAAAAAAAGTAAAAATTTGTTAAACAAAAAAAAAACAAAATTTCATTTTTGGAACGAAGTTCCTTATGAGACGATGCGCACCCTAACCGGGAAAAAACGTCCGTAACGTAAGATTATTACTATTTATGTATAGTCTTTGTTTGATGGCTATATAGTGTCTAATGTATAGTCTACGTGATGACTGTTATTATTTATAAATCATTGTAAATAAAATAAAGTTGATAAATTCTGTTTGTAGTTTTTTTTATCAATAAAAAAATCATAATGAAAAATGTATACCCGAATAATTATTTTGTTTATACCTCGAATAGAACTTAAAATTAATATTTTTATAATAAGGAACTTCGTTCCGGTGTGCTACGACACCACACGTATTTTTTTCGTTTCATATTTTTCGGATTCACATGCGAAAGATTCTGTACCATTATTAATAAGATCGAGCAAAACTCGCTGAACCTAAACATTTTTGTAGCAGCATACAAATACCACCGGATTTCGTAACAAAATAATACGATGTCACCCTTCAACGCACGCAACGGTACGCACGTCATCGCAATGGCAAACCAGATGGCGTGGATTCATAAGAAGTCCCAACAACAAGTAAATGTTACCTTTATAGATAATTTACTTGTAGCGACTATCGTAGTACCGCTATCTGAAAATTTTACGTGTTCGAAGCAAAACGAGCGGAAATTGCACCTTACTAAGTAGACCTATAACGTGAAGAACCCATCGGGAAACCGTTAGATTCAGAAGGTACACGACCGGTTGAAGTAAGACTTTGAACACCATGGAGGTGTATGCTCCAGCCCCCTAGTTGTGGATGCCCAGTAAAGGTCCACCTACGTCCAGCAGTGGTTTTCAAAAGACTGAAAGATGGATAAGAGTTATGTGTTAAATACTTATAATAAACAAGCAAATTACTTTTAAAAAATAAATTCAATAATATCCTTCACCAAAACCACAAGTTATAATTTACCGATACAAAAAACATCGTAACTTCCCTCTTAAAACCAGCAGATGTACAATTCTCGGAACTGCGCCAATTATTCTCCCATCCCACACTGCTTTCGGTTTTAAAGGAATCTATTAAGATAAAACGTTTCTTATTTCCGAGGAAGTTTTATGGTTTGTAAAATATTGGAGACATAAATAAGGCGATGTCGCGTATAACAGCACGTCGCGACGCGTACTCGCGACCGTATTTCAACTGGGATTGTCTTATTCTGTTTAATAAAAAATGGATGGTAAATTGGAAATTTTGTAACGATAGGAACGAAGGTGTGCGTTAGATTCGACCTAATATAGCTGGGAAGTAACAGCTACCTATGGCTGAAAAAACATTCTAATGTAGAACAAGTGCTTGTTCATTTTCATTCATTTTTGTAAGGTGTGATAGCAGCAACATATCGCAATTCTATTCTGACGCTGTTCATTTGAAATTAGTATGTTAAACAGGTTAAAAACAACTAGCTTCTATCCCATCACCTACCTAGGCGCCTAGTCTCGGGTTTTCATAGGTATATCCCGATCACTATACATTTCCTTTTCGAATTTAAGGAGCTCCCTGATTTATCTTCGAAACACAAGGCCCTATGTCAATGAAATTAAATTTTTATTCGAGATGAATTCCAAAATTGAATATTTCAGGATGTTCCATACCTACAGGCGTTTTCAACTGGGATACTCCTATTTCGTATTCCATGAAAAAATAAAAATGAACGTAAAATTGCGAGCGTCTAGAATTTTGAACAAAAGCGACGTTTCTGCCCGTATAGTGTTGATATCGCTGTAATTGCGACGTTCCTGTCTGTCGTAGCAGCTACGGCGTAGGCTCGCTACGAGAGCTACACATCGTATGCGCCCGTAGGCTCAATTGCTTTGATATTACATCGAAATTGCCGTGCGTTGCTACGAACTATATTTTCGAGTATGACTTTGGCGGAAAGATCGCTATTGTACTGTGAATAATATATGCCGTTTTCAATTCCTTTTATGATGCCGTAGTTTTAGATGTTTTACCATCAAACGCTTTATGTTGCATATCGGAATTATGAAATAATTTGATAACTATTATATGTTATATATTATTTTACATTCTTATCACGAGAATATATTTTATGCAACCTAAAATAATATTAAATTTTAAGTAAGCACTGTTTGCCTTTAACTGTTTGTACATTCAATAATACGATGATTGGCTATATTGTCCAAATAAGTTAGTAAAATGGAAAATTAAAAAAAATCATAAGTGTGTTTTAATGTTGGCATCACGTGTTCTTAGCTTGTAAACAAATATAATAAAGAATCTATGGATCACTTTGAGATATGTATGCATTTGTAGTAATTATTTAATTTCGTCTATCGTACGTTCAATAGCTAAATCTAAATAAGAACACTGATTCATCCATCGTTGGTTATTCTTGTGCTCAATTTCCCACTCGTCGATGATTTATTGCGTATATTTTCGAAACTAAGCTGTAACTTTAACCAGAAAATTCCACTGAAATAGGATATTGGATGAAAGAGGATATTTCAGCGGTGTAAGCTCTTTCCGTCGCGGTTTTCTTGGTTACTTTGTAGTACTATGTCATGGATTTTATTAAAATTAAATTTCGCGTTGCAAATATATAGAGATTGTATCATCTGTCTATACCGATTCTACGTGGAATTGAAACTTAACTGTATTAACGAAAATAATTAGTTGCAGGCTAAAATACTTTAGTACAAAGAATAAAATTTAAGATCTTAAATAAAAATGGTTTGAAATAGAATATCTTGCTGCTTCTCATAACCATCAATCATGAACACTTATTGAAAATAGTTGTTATTACTATCCCACTATTGGGCAAGGCTCTTCTCTTATGAATAAAGGGTTTTGTCAAGAAGTGATTTCGATTGCTGAATAAAAAACGCATAAGTAGCGAAAAGCGTGACAAATATACATACCGCCGGATATTGTAAGAAAATATTACGAAATTACAAGGGTATCTAGCACATTGGTGCAATAGCGACATAGATGCCGTGGATTCTCGTAGATAACTTCGACTGTTTTAAGCCTTTTATTTTATCCTTTACTTTTTATTATCTCCTCTCATAAAAAAATCATCTTGTTAGCTTAAATAGTTATAATTCACGGACATTTTAAACCATTGGAGTATTTTCAGGTTTCTAAGTGTCCTCACCTGACCTTCACTGTTATAACGAGTGGTAACTAATTTGTAATACGCATTTTACTTACAAACTTAGAAAATTTTAAATGTTGCCTGAAGTGTTAACTCGTTGTGAAAGTGTCGAAATTCATCATTATCATTTCTAGGCACGGGTTTCTTCTCAGAGGTACAAGGGTTTAAGCTATTTTATACCATGCTTGTCAGATCTGGAATGGTAGACCTCACAGATCTTGTAGCCTAACGATGTTTACCTTTACCCTAAAACAAGTGATTTTTCTCACTAAATCTCCTAAGATCCAATCACAGCGCGATTTCTAAAGGATTCCCCTCTTAACAAAACCGGTTAAAGATTCCATTGATATCTTAGCTGTGTCATTCCCCCGGTCCTTAGATTTTATTGCACCAATTCGCGAATACGATCTCATAAAGTTAATTAACTGCAAACGAAACACCTCCGAAATGAACCGGATTATACGTTGTTAGCGCGCGGGTGTTAAAGCTCTTTCATTGTGTTATAAAACTTTTATATAAGCATATTATCTTTAAAGTGTTGGATATTTTACATAAATAGATGCCGCAGTAATTAGTTAACTTTTAAATAATTTTGTTTACTTCACAACTTGTTACGTATTATGTACGTCTATTCGTAAGACAGAATAAATTATGTATCTAAATATTAAGCTAATTGAGCAAAATGTCTTTCTATGTTATTTTATATATTTTTTGTTTAAATACAATAAAGAAAATGTGACCCTTTTGTATCTAAAAGCGCGCATAGATATCATAGATAGGCTTGTATAGGTTTCAACTAATTTACAAAGTTAAGCAACGTTGGGCGCGGTTGGTAGTTGGATGGGTGACCGATACTGGCTTAGTAGTCGGTCCCTGTGTTCTCACTGAATAGATGTCGGGACAGCTTGGAAGCCTTATGTGTGCTTTGGAAACATACGGCACGGGTTACCTACTAACCCTTACCCTCTCCATCAATGAACTAATGGAGCAGCGTGGTGGAGTATGGTCGAGACCTCCCTTAATTATGGGGAGAACCCATATCCACCTGCAGGACATTACAAACATTCTCAGCCATTCACTGCTTCTAGTACATAGTAATAGTTAGAGTTACAACTTTCCATTGGAAAATAAATTCTACAGAACCCGTCTCATACTTAGAAGTCCAAACATCCCATCTAAAGTCAAAGACTTGTAATAAGTTGGGCAAATGACGTTGTCTTCTTTAAAAGTATTTTAATTCCATGAAACAGCGAGTCCGCGAAGTTGACGTCGCGACCGGCAATACGTTGTGGGCGATTTGCATTTTTATGAAAACGCTTTACGGCACTGGGTCGGTGCCGGGTGCTTTTATAGCATGTGATTCAGATTCTCATAGTCGGATCCGACACAGAGTCGGCGACTCGATTACAGTATATTTTAAATATACGTTTTATTTGTTGGCAATTCATTGTTAGCATGTACAAAAATATGATTTTATTAAGTGGTATATATGTATATATGTGGTATATATGTACTTGTATATATGTACTTGTTCTATCACCGGGAGGGAGAACACCTGTCCCAAGGTGGTGTCGGGTTTCTCGTCCATAAGTCCCTCGTTAACAACGTGATCAAAGTCGAAAGTGTGTCGGCAAGGGTAGCGTACCTTATACTCAGAATATCTAAACGGTATTCGTTGAAGGTCATACAGGTATATGCGCCGACGTCAACACACTCAGACGACGAGGTTGAGGCAATGTATGAGGACATTAGTAGAGCCATACATACCTCAAAATCTCATTTCACCGTTGTTATGGGGGACTTCAACGCAAGACTGGGTAGGCGAAGCGGAGACGAGCTGAAGGTGGGGCCCTTTGGAATTGGACACCGGAACCACCGAGGCCACTTGCTGGCTAACTTCTTGGAGAGGGAAAACTTGTCTATGATGAACTCCTTCTTCAAGAAGAAAGCGCAGCGAAAGTGGACTTGGATAAGTCCTGATGGTTCCACTAAGAACGAGATAGACTTCATTTTGGCAGACAAACGGCATATATTTAATGATGTCTCTGTGATCAATAGGGTAAAAACCGGAAGCGATCACCGGATGGTAAGAGGCACATTAAATATCAACGTAAAGCTGGAACGGTCACGCCTGATGAAGTCTACGCTGCGCCCAACACCTGTCCAAATCCAGGGCTCCGAAGACTTTCAAATAGAGCTACGGAACCGTTTCGCGTGCCTGGACTCTTGCGTTTCAGTGGACGAATTTAACACCAGGCTGGTAGCAACTGTCCATGAGGTGGGTTCGAAGTACTACAAGACCCCCTACAGAGGTAAATCTCGAGTTCTCTCAGAATACACTCTCGGTCTTATGAGGGAAAGGCGAGAACTATGTGTGCAGTCTCCAACCTCAATGTCAAAATACAGACTGCTCAATAAACAGATCTCCCAGAATAGGCGACGCGATTGGCGTGCTTATAACACCAATCGCGTAAAAGACACGATTGAGCGGAACCAAGGCTCAAGAGTGTTCGCAGGAGATCTGGGCATTGGGCAGAGTCTGTTGACGAGGTTGAAGACCGACTCCGGCACCATGGTTTCGTCTAAACCCGAAATTCTGGGAGAAATCGAGAGATACTACGGACAGTTGTATACCTCCTCACGTGCTCCCGCCCCCAAAGCTGAGAGCGACAAACGTGCCAAGCTGACCCGACATTTTACCGAGGACCTCCCGGACGTCAGCCTGTATGAGATTAGAGGGGCTCTCAAACAGCTCAAAAACAACAAGGCACCGGGTGATGACGGAATCACAACAGAGCTGCTAAAAGCTGGCGGTAAACCCGTACTAGTGGCGCTCCAAAAGTTGTTCGATTCCGTCATCAATAGCGGAACTACCCCGGAAGCGTGGAACAGAAGCGTAGTGATACTGTTCTTCAAAAAGGGCGATAAAGCCCTGCTGAAGAATTACAGGCCCATTGCGCTTCTGAGCCACGTGTATAAGCTGTTTTCGAGGGTCCTCAATAATCGCATTGCACGCAGGCTTGACGACTTCCAGCCTCCCGAACAAGGCGGATTCCGAAAAGGCTTCAGTACCATAGACCACATACACACGCTTCGGCAGGTTATACAGAAGACCGAGGAGTATAATCTGCCGTTATGTGTTGCCTATGTGGACTATGAGAAAGCCTTCGATTCTATCGAGACCTGGGCGGTGCTGGAGTCTCTTCAGCGATGCCAGATCGACTATAGGTACATCGAGGTGTTGAAGTGTATATACAGAGCCGCCACCATGTCAGTCCGAGTACACGATCAGAATACAAAACCCATCCAGCTGCAGCGGGGAGTCAGGCAAGGCGACGTCATTTCGCCGAAGCTGTTCACCGCTGCGTTGGAGGACGTTTTCAAACTGATGGAGTGGAAAGGACTAGGCATTAACATCAATGGCGAACACCTCACACACCTCCGATTTGCCGATGATATAGTGATCTTGGCCGATTCGCTGGAGGAC
>DWJS01000762.1:0-10289 GCA_018248975.1 Codatractus imalena | reverse complement strand
AGAAGCGTGTGTAGGAGTACCCCCTCAGTGTTAGTACCCATATCTTTTAATGTTCTCACTAAGTCCGTTAGTGTCTGTAGACATAAACTGTTTAGGATTCCTGGCTGTAGATTGGCATTGGTAAGTAACTCAACTACATCGTGTTCTGACTTCGAATCCAGGTTGAGATGTTTTTTCTACGCCTCCCGTATTTCGTAGTATCGGCGGCAAGTTTGTTCAGGCGCTCTCGTGCTAAATAAGTGAATTAGATTATATGAATCTGTAATGTTTATTAGCATATAAATGTAATAAATAAATAAAACAACACAAATAACTGTACGGAATTGACCTGGAATAATCTAGCCTTTCTCATGTTCACTGTTTATTTATTTACTATTTCGCTTTTTACAGAACCAGTCAGTATTAATCTAAGCAACACAGGATCAACATGTGGGTCTTGGGTTGTCAAATTTCAGAGTTCTGCCTTCACTGAGACTAACTTCCCATTCAAAGTTTCACCTTCCAAATTAGAAATAGAACCCGGTTGCGCTTCTAAGCTAAATATGGTTTATACAGGACCAGAAGAAGTTCTAAACGAAGCGTAAGTTAACACTGAAGTAATATAGATATTTTGAACAACATATATTGACAATTAACAATAGGATGATTTACTTTAATTTGTGTATAATTTTTATGCTTACTTTTCAGAATTCTGATTTTAGAAGATGTTGCTACTAATAATATAACAACTATCAATATCTATGGTGGAACAGACAAACCGAAAACTTTCCCGATTAAGACGAACCTCAATAATATGTCTTGGGTGAGCGCTGGACGCAAAGAACTAAGTTTGAAGAATTTTAGTAACAAGAAAGTGCAAATGAGGTGTCAAATATTAGGAGAAGGTTTCTCTATAGATTTACCCGGAATGGAGTCTAGGGGTATATACTGTCTTGCGTTCGGACCGTGCGAATGCAGGCCACTTCCGATAGTGTTCACGCCAACGTCTAATAAACCGCACGTTGCTGCTCTACATATAGTTTTTGACAAAAACAGCAATTTTTCGAGAAAGGTAAATGGAGTAAAATTCTATTTTTATATTTTGTTTAGATGTGATGCGATCACTGTTATCAATGGATACATGTAATTGTCCCTATTTACAAAAGTAGCCTTACCTGAACTACAGTCAAGCCAAATTTGATGTACATTTTTTAATGACAAATTGAAAAATAACTACACAATGTGTGAATAATCTTTAATAGCATTTCTTTATCGATATTTACATTTGTTCTACATTGGTTGTCACGAGTATAGATCATGAATAAGAATCGTACCTAACCATGATGACTAAATTAGAATGCGACGTAAAAATTAGTATCTTTGCCTAACTGTATCATTCAATCAGACCATAGGTGTCACCACTTAAGAAATAGGTGTGGGGTGGTACTGTACTTGAACACAAAAAACATTTTTTATTCAAACATTTTACACACGTCATGGAGTAGAAGCTAACGGATGCACATAGATAGGATGGATGCATATAAATGAGCTGTCCGTCTGTTCGCAGATCAAGTTGCACGGCTGCGCGGGCGGCCCGGCGTTGCGATGGGCGGGGCTCGTCACATACGGGGACACGGCGCTTGTACGGGCGTTACTGCGCGCGCCCATCGAACTCACGCTTTATAACAAGTCCCCCGCGCCCGCGTTTATAGCTGCTAGTGTGCATTTTAACTGTGAGTATTGACAGCGAATCGATAAAACATTTTATAGATTTGTAAAATATTTGATTGCGTGTACGAGATTCGTAGGTTTACTTTATGATAGTAAACTGTTCCGAACATTCATTTTAATACTCTCAATGCTTCCGATGCACATACGTATCCACGCGCTAACGCCACGGTTAACTAATGTCCATGGGCGGTATTTACCACTTACCATCAGATGGACTGCAAGCTCGTTCGCTCATGCTTTTATATGATAAAAAATGAAGCTTTTCAATTTCCCCGCAGTGCAATACGCGTGCGTGGCGAACACCGCGCGGCTGGCAGGCGCTCGGCGCGTGGTGAGCGGGCGCGTGCGTCACGTGCTGGCGCTGCGGCCCGACTGGCCGCGCCTCGAGCGCCGCGCGCGCGCCGCGCGGGCCTCCGCGCTCGCCAGCGTGTGTGTCATCGCCGGCCCAGAGTACACGCGGCGACGGATACTCAGGTACTCGGACGCGATACTAGATACTTTGTACATGCAACGGCGGACGACGGATACTCAGGTACTTGTTTACTAGATACTTTATACATGCAATGGCGGACGGCGAATACTCAGGTACTTGGGCGCGATACATCATACAGGCAAGGGTGGACGACGGATTCCCAAGTACTTGGTTACTAGATACTGCATACATGCAAGGGCGGATCCAGAGGAGTCACTGCGGCTGGGTCCGGGACCTAGATGGGCCACTAATCAAAATTGTTGAATATAGTTTTTTTAAAGTATTTTCGTTACAATATAGATATTATTTAAATACTTTTGAATAATTAATTAATTTTATAAAATACTTTGTTTGACGGCATTATTTGGGAACGAACGTACAAGTACGAAGTACAGTACTTACATTTATTAGTAAAATATCAAGTATTTACTTGTCTCTATTGTTAACAAAATTAAATTAAATTATAACTTGTGACTTGACCACGACTATGTGACTCCCCCTTGCACCAAAGCTGGATCCGCTCTGCATACATACTATGTAATATACATATCATTATCTATGTGTATTATTTTTAAAAGTACTTGTTTACTTTGTGCTGCTGACTGAGTTAAAGTACTTTATGTTAATTCTCATACTTCAGTACAGGCGTATTTAGTATGTTACAAAAAGAGAGCATTGAAAAACAAAAAGAGGTTTTAAGTATTTTTTCTAATAATTATTATATAATTCTGCTAAATATTATGAAAGTATATTTGTATCCACCTATTTTGGGCACGCCTGCAAACCTTGTCATTGGCCTTGGCCATTGCTAGCCACGGTTCTCTCATTTTAGGCATGAGTGTATTATAAAACAATATTTTGAGTTGATTATACTAATAAGATTGTTACTAAAAAGTTTAATTTTTCAGAATTTTGAGAAGCGAATCAACTACAGGGGAGCTGGATACTTCCTTATTACCAGACCACTTAAAAGTTTTAACAGAACAGTTTGAAGGAGAAGACCCAAATATGGATAAACACTTGGAAAATTTCAGGGAAACAAAGGTAACTCTATTTAAAATATATTTATTATTTTCGATTTGATGATCCGCGTGGCGTAACTGTATTCATTCTGTTGACTCGCAAAGGGTTAAGAGTTCGATTTCCAGCCAGCCAGACATCTAAATGGTGCATTTAGATTTTTTCTGAGTCTGGTTGTTTATGTACTCACATTTATGTATGTCTATTGAACATACAACAAAAAGGAATACAATCATACATACAAAAAGGAATCCAATCATACATACAAAAAGGAATCCTAGAGTGGGACTATGGGTGTACAAAATGTTTTTCAAAATCTTAAATTTGAATTTCGTAAATAAAATCTGTTATATCGATATATCAGTTTTTCTGAAGAATAAAATTCCATCCATTCTCAGTTTTATCGAAGAATAAAATTCCATCTTTAAAATTTTTGTTGGCAATATCTCATGTGTGTGTCAGAGGTAGTAGGATCCTATGTGGTTCTTTTGTGGTGGCAACACCGCCACACTTATTTTTGCCTATTACATTAAATTCTATTGTTTTGATTTATAGGGTGTAATTAGGGAAAGTCACACCAACTTAGTCTTATAGGTAGCAACACATGCCTAACCTAGGACTTCTATTGTATTTATGGTAGGGTAGATACAGATGCCCAAATGCACCAGTAACCACCAAAATCAAATGACTGCATGCTATTTTGCTGTATCACATTAAAACATGAATGCATATGCATGCACGAACAAAAACCATGTAACTCTTTTTGATAGTAGATTAACCAATTTTCATGGGACTTGAACTCGAAGATTACTCCAAGTCTTATTGTATGTAATAAAGTATATGTTGTATGTTTTCTTAAATCGTTGCATTTTTGATCGCACTTTGCATCATTCAATTTATTATCATTAACAATTTTTGAAAAGCATAACTTCTACTCTTTTTCAGGCGTCACTGACCGACCTCATCGAAAGTTTGCAAGAATTGACTGCCCAAATAGACCTCCCGCAAGATTTCGCAGATGACAACACGATTATTATAAGCGACGACACAATGGTCGAACATCACACTCTTTGCGATTAGTAAGAGATTTCAGATTTTAAAAAAAATAGTTATTATCAATTCAATACTTAAGTAATATCTAACAATGAGACTGTCCGTGCCTTAATAGTATTTATAATTAAACGTTATGCATTTAATAATGGATAATTGATTACTTTTAATTAATGGCTTCATAGTTTTTATAATCTATTTTGTGTATTAAAATATTGCGAAGTACTACGCCAGTAATTAGTACGGATGAACCAATGAACAATCCTGTTATAATTTATTGTAATGTCCGTCCTATCTTGGTAAAATATTGTCATTTGTCATAACATTAAGTGCTGATTTCATGTATTAATGTTAGATATAAATAAAGCAAATAAAATTCAATTATTTAATTCATATCATTTATTATTTTCTTAACCAGTTATATTTATTCCAATCGTTTTCCTATTTTTTTTTTAATAATTGTATCTAAGAGATTCGACTGACAATCGCAGTTATCTGTTAGAAACGACCTTTAAAAATATTGCCTACAACTTATAAAACTAAAATGCTTTTCCATCCACTTATAATAATAAAGTCATTAAACACCGCAAAAATGATATTTTATATACAGTACTAAATTTGACGGTTCATAAAATTTTAAATGGTTACCTTTGCTAATAATTAAACTAATTCCTTACAACGAGCCCCATTTAACATCAGCATAAGTATTACAAATAATCTACCGCTAATTTTGGAAATTAAAGGTTTGCATGAAAATTACTCACTTCGTGGGGCTTGTCGTAAAGAACTGCGTCAAAAGTACATCGAGCTTGGTGTATTTTATATTATCATGATTATACATATCTCTTACACAAAGAAAATATTCTTCTAACGCACGTCACATACGAACACACGGTCAGACATTCGTCACGCAACAATCTCTCACCCGCGACGTCATCATCACAAACATCGCATTTGGCAGTTTATCATAGTTTTCTCACAAATGTCAATATTCACATGAAACTCGTCTAAATACATAATTGTAACCGATTAAACTGAAGCAAGATATTTATTACAAACATTAATACGAGCGAGAGATAAAATGTGAATATCAACAGCATAAAAAGTGAGCTTCACACGAGAAGTCTACATGCCATACACTCTACATATGAAAAAATCTTATTAAAATGGAAGTACTTATGTTTTACCATGACTTTAATACAACAAATTGGGGTCAAAAATGGCTGACATTGATTAGTAGTGCTTTAAAATACGTTTTATTTTTTACATAAATTTATTGTATTACACCTAAATATCTAAAGATGCAAAAGAAGACTTACGGGAGACAACGATTTCAAAGAGGTTGATACTATAACTTTTAAATTACATTAATTGGAAAATGTACAGCTACATAATCCACAATGTCATTTCGAGCGCATGTAGCCATCGATATATACATCACACAATCACACTTTTTACAATAGGAATTAAGGGTCCTAAACTAAATAAACCAGTCACTTAATGAGCTACATTATAGTATGAAGATTGCCAACGATACACTGGCCGGGTCGAGCGTTGTGCCGCTCGCAAGCTATTGTAATGAGAACAACATCTCCTATAATAGTTATTAATAATTGCTGAGGCTCGTGAGTTATGTATAAGTTGCTGTCATTCACTCTATAATATTTCTTAACAAATAAAATACGATCGGCTGACATCATATTCTAAGAGATCAATATGGCTTTAAAACACGTGCGGCTTGCTTTAGAGCTGATCGATGTTACCGTAATTTTTTCTAGACCATTACTTCCACATACAATATAAAATTAATCAATCGTCAGTAAAGAACCGAATCATTTCCATCACTAGATTATAAATGTAGGTGTAACAGATGTGTGCTGTTTGTCACAAAACATTGAAATCAAGATATGTCCACGTCAACACAATTGACAGATACCAATATAACATAAAATTCAGAAATAATTTGCCATTAAAGTATATTATCACAGACAATTCTAAATAAAAATATGGTGAATGTATCGGGATATTTGCATGACAATTAAAAATAATAAATTCAATTACAAAATACACCAACTATATAACTAGTTTTTAATGGTACATTAAGTATCTAGTCACAAAGCGAAGGACGACAGTGTTTATTTGTAAAGTAATAAAGTATTGTAATTCTATTAATGCAAACGTAATGTATAATTTGTCTCAGCGTGCGTACACTTATTTACATGGCCGTCGCTAAGCCGCGAATGGCTCCTGTCTCACTGTATTCCTCGACTTTGTGACAGAGAATAGGGTTATGATGACAAACTAGTATTTTATGTATATTCCATTAGTCTACATAATTTCTGTCGACATAAGCTATGTAAGGCGCAATGTGCAGGCTATGCCCTGTGGAGAGACGGCCGTAGCTCGTTTCTAGTAATCCTTTGTAGAAATAAACCATTAACTATTAATCATCAACTGGCTACTATATTACCCGAGCATTTTGTTAAGTACTGACTTGTTTGTAGTCTTTGGGATATGACTAACCAGTGATGCTATAAGATCGGGTCGGACGGAATATGTATTAAGTTGATTCGCGGTTAATATATCCATAAAATCAGTGTTCAGACCCGAAATAATGGCTACTTTAATTTTGATTGTATCCATATAGTTATTAACTTCGTAAAATAAAGTTAATTTGGTTCTTCTGAATGTAAATTATTTCACCGGATGCTATGAAATCTTAAAATTTATCAGGCGAATTATCACTATTATAAATGCGTAAACTTACGCACAGACTGGCATTTTTCGCTTAACATTAGTAAAAAAAAAACATATCAGAGTAAATGTAAAATATTCGTGCGAGCCCGAAGACAAACAATTTCATTCAGACACAAGCAAGGTATGCCTACATACTGCGACGTATTAAATATTATCTTAACACTACGCCCAAGAGCGCCGCCTCGCCCGAACTCGCGATAACAGTTTCGATTCGTCCGTCGAGGAGCGGGAACGCGCGGCCCACACAACACACGGGGTAAACATCCAACTAAAGCTCATTGTAAAAATACAATAATCTATGTCTATCCGTCAAACGATCGACCACCGCCCTTTCTAATTCACACTAACATTATGCCGGAAACCTGGAGTTACGTAGTTTTCTAAAGATCACCGACTTCCGTCGGACGCCGCTCTTGAGCGAAGGCGGCGACGGCGGCGGCGGGGGCGGCGGCGGCGGCGGGGGCGGGCGGCGCCAGGGCGGGATGCGCTAGGGCGCGCGGTACAGCAGGTAGGCGGTGAGGGCGGGCGGCAGGGCGAGGCGCGAGGCGGCCGCCCGCAGCCGCGGCCGCCCCACGCGCTGCCGGATCACGCGCCTGCACAGCTCCATCAGCGGCAGCGGCTCCGCTGCGAACACACATTGCGAAAGTATTGAGACATGACTACTAATATCATGATCGGCTGTTTTACTTTAATGGCAGCAGCACTATAACCACACTTATTTCTGTAGACAGACTTATTCTTTATGAGATACATATGAGATATTTTACCTCGGCGCTCTGTCTGTATGTGTATTTATCAGATGCAAGTGCTATTCTACTAATGGCGTGTATTAGTATTTGCCCTCTTATGTAATAGCTTGAAAGCTTCAGGCGGGCGGTTACAGTGAAATCCACATACATACTCCTAGAGTATATTGACTTTACACTTCTTCTTTTTTTGAAAATTTTGAACGACCACAAACAAAATCGAAACAGATTTTGCCTATGGTCATTAAATGACTAGATTGGTCACAGGTGAACTGTATTTACTGTATAAACTACAACATACTATCTCCTTTTTAGAAAGGAGAAGTATAGTACACTCACGATCGAGCCCGCCTATATACTTCATTGTGATCTCCGCGTGTCCCCACACGGCTGAAACGATGGGGTAGAGCGTCTTGCCGCGGAGGCCTCGTGCCGCCACGCCCAGGTAGCGGCCGTCTGCGCAGAAGGCCAGCGTGCCCTCGTCCATGTCTAACACCACCAGCAATCGATCAGGCACCAGGAACTGTTCGTCCGGCCGAAGCAACGCCGGGTACGTAGCCCCGCCCCCACCCGTGCCCTTCGCGTTGTGGTACACCTGCAACACCCGCACACACATTTCTTATCAGAACTTATATAGATATTGAGGAGATGTTTAAAACTACACGTACTTGTATGGTTACTATGTTACTATGTACTACGTAAAAAGCGTATATCTTCTTCTCCATAACATAGCACCTTGCGAAGTGGTGGTAGATTTATGACGTTCAAAAAGAATTCTGTAAGATATTTAGACTTTGACTTAACTTCGAATACCAATCTCCTCCGCAGGTATCTTAAAGGCTGGATGGATTGCTAGTGGTTTTGTTTTTCTTTTTAATACTCTGGACACTCAGGCCTAGTGTTAAAAGCCACACCGTGTCATAACACAAATAATTTCGTGGGCGTTATCGACAAATACAAAGTACTCAATCACCCAAATCCAAAAATTCTCTCACAATTAAAAAAAGGGTAATTAATTGTAAAATATATTGTATATCATATATCACGCTAGCTAAGTGCACTTCATCACTGACAATTTTATGGAAAATTCTGAGTCAAATAGGTTATCTGATTATATTTTTTATCATTATTTCTAATGATTAATGTTCTATGCTCGAGCCATTCGAGTCACCAAGGAAATGTTTCTCTCTCACCCTCCTTTCACACACAGTCGAGTGTAGTGATATAACTCACTTTATTTCTACCAAAATCCCACCCCCAGCTCCGGTCGGTCGCGCCGACGAGGCTCTGGTATTTTGTACACTTGGGATTCGAACTCAAGTCACCAGAAATGTTTCTCTCTCACCCTCCTTTCATACAGTCGAGTGTAGTGACAGTACTCACTTTATTTCTGCCCAAGTCCCAGCCCCAGCTCTGGTCCGTCGCACCGACGAGACTCTGGTATCCGACCGAGTGTAGCGGCGCGTGCGACGTGGCCACGCCTACGACCGCGTGCGTGCCGCGTTGCCGCGCCGGCCACACCACCTCCCAGCAGTGCAGGCCGCGCGAGTAGCCGACACGACCGCGTATGCAGTCGGTGCTCTGCGCCACCGGGTGACGGTGGAACGTGAGCGCATCCTCCTCTTTCACGAATATATTTAGTGATCTGTAACGTGGAACGGTTGGGACGTTATATTATGTTGTTGTCATTTGTTTAATGTTCGGGCTTTAATACTATGAGGCACATATACTTATGAGCTATACGAGTTACTTATGTTAGGACTTTACTTGATATTTGTGTCGTATACGAATATTTGCCGATATGCGGCCATGTATAGAGTATATTGGCTAATAAGTTATAAGTGGAACTTATATCACAATATATATTTGGACATATATATTTCGACAATAAACATATATGGTTATAGATGTCCAAAAATGACCATTTAACACCAGAAGGACAATTGATAGACATAGACCGTTGGCTTTTTATAGACATTCGAAACGTTACAACTTACAAGCGAAACATTTATAATTAGAAAAAAATAGATACAGTTTTTATTAAGAAATCACAGTAGCTTATAGGTAGCAGTAGCGATCTTGAGTAGAGGCTCATATATGACAACAAATTTATTATTTGTTTGATGAGTAACATTTTCGTTCAATTTATCGAAATTCAATTATTAAACTTTAGGTTTTTAGTCAATTTCTTAAATTTGTACACAGCTTCAATCGTTTTAAATTAATATAAATAAACATAACGTAATGTTGTTATGTATCTTTGCATTGCGTTAAAAAGGTTATCATGTCAGTATCTCATACTTAAAGACCAGAGATTATGTCCGTTGGTCATATAAAGTGACGTCACGCATTTTATTACGTAAACGCACGATGCCATCTTAATGACCCGGGTTTTTATCGACGTTACAGCCTTGTATCACCAAATACGTAATCAATCACACGAATTGTGTCCTAAATGGTGTAATGCAAGGTCTTCTCCATGATCTGCATGTGCGTCTTTCTCTCTCTTTGTCACAGAATACAATATATTGTGC
>DWJS01000761.1:0-10291 GCA_018248975.1 Codatractus imalena | reverse complement strand
ACCTTATTGTTACTATGCAAATCTTTGCTTCATATCTTACCAAATTGCCTTTATTTTTAATAAATTAAAGGCGATTTATTATGCAATGGTAAATAATATTCCTAATTGTGAAACTAAATACTAACAGTAAAAACTGCACTGATAGTTCATCGACCTTCGTGCACCATAACACCGTATGGTACGTATGTTTACGTTTACAATCAGAAAAATTTACACCTTATTATTGTTGTCAGTTGAGTGTGTGCGAGGTCCTGCTAAAATTGATCTTTTTTCATAACACACGAGGCCAACGGCACCACGTTAACAAAGAAATACGGATTCAGGTTAGCAGTTTCAGCAGATTTAAAACGGTAAAGAGAAGGAATTTAACAATTCATATAATATCGTCCGCACGTAACAAAGGGCCCAGTAGTAAGCTTTATGGTCACGTAGTAGTCTTACTAATCGTTTTAAATCATAATTTAACATAGCGGCTGTTTTATTAGGGCATGTTAGCCTCTTTTATACATGATTTCCTGTAACACGATCCGACGAGAATGAACTCGAGCCATTACGGAGACTGTCTCGCGACAATTGATACAGCGACGTAACACAAACAAGAGGATACTCGTAGCTTAATTGAACGTTAATTGCTTCTAATCAAATGCGTTCTATATTTAAATGAACTTTTAACGACTCGAAACGTCTTGGCGAACATGTATACCGAAAAAAGCGCCTTATGATGTTTGGCGAAATTTGGATAAGAAAGAGAAAAGTATTTATTTCTGGATTAGGACATATACGGAGCGATGATAAAAATAAATATTAACAATATTCATTTTAATATATCTTGGATTGATGCTCAAAAAGAGCTGATGATCTTTAAACAACTGAAAATACTCTCTTGAATCTCAGAAAAAAACTATCGTTCGAGGCATCTTTCAAACATAAATAAGTCAAACAGACGCAGATATACACACAAAACTACTAACACTGCTCTCTTGCATCGGTGCTTAAATGGCCCTTAACTATAAATTGAACAATTTTTAAATAGTTAATTCTAGCATGGAATCATACAAGCCACATAATTGTTAGTGGTCATTGTCATCTATAAAAATTGATACATAAGACGGATATATAAGATAGATTGATAGTGTTTAGGGAAAAATTAACAATATAGCGTTCCGGGACTTTCTACAGGGTAGATTGCATACATGAAGCAATAATATTATGTACATGATAAACTTTTGAATGTGCAGTTGACAGGGCTATCAGTTCACATTAATGTGTGTACTGTTATTGTATTAATGTACAAATTATTTGTCACTTAACATTTATTGTGTTACATTGTAATACGGGAGGGAACAACGATATGAACTAAATAAACGTGAGTTGTCGGCAATCAAAATTGATCCATTTCTCTGAGGAGCAAGCCGAGGGTCTTGTCGATTGGTCCCATCATGTTTATTGAATGATTGCGCGAAAATAACCAACGACGAGATGCTGTCGTCCCCTCCGCGACGTCTCACCAACAACCTCCCAATAATGGCAATATAGCCAGTAACCTTTAAGTATTACTCGCCCCCGTCGCCTTGTATACATTCATTGTTTATTTTGATATGCATATGAGGAAACCAGATGGTCTCAGTGAGAATGAATACAAGAACCTAATAGCAGATTCTATATATTAATATGGGTATCATTCTATGGTTATTGGTATTTGAACAAGTGATAAATACGTAATTAGAAGCCTAAACACGTGACGGTGATATAACAGGTGTTAGCTAATGGGATATTTTCAACGCGGTACACGCTATTTGTTATAGTACGTTTACCCGCTATGGGCAAAAAGAAATCTTGAAGTTATAGTTTTAGTCAAAATTGTAGGATGCGTGTGGTTACCATCGTAAACAATGGTTATTACTACATTATGATTCAGCCGGTGACAGTGCGCAGTAACCGATGTCTGGTAGTACAGTTATTATACAAGTGACGCATACACCACACTGGACGCAACTGTTCTAGATATATAACAAAACTCCGTCATTTATACTGTTATTAAATGAAATAACAATAATAAATTGTACGCCACATCATGATAATGTTACAATTAAAATATTGAAGTTATTGTCTTTATTCCTTCCCATTTTTACTTCATTTTACATATACTTGATGCCAAATGTTCATTTGTTGGCCAAGGATACTTATAACCAACTCTAAATAAAAGAGTCCTATCTGATTTGATCACGGATACAATTCTAGCTAATTCATGGCTTAGTCGCATTTGTTTCAGACGCACTTCAAACGTCAACACAATAGTGCAGACACTGTTGTTGCAAGCAAAAATAGGTGTCAAGATAGTGCTGCAAACAATATTGCAACTATACTAAAATATAACTCTAACTCCTGAAGGCTAAGTTGGATTACCTCCTATAAGTGTTTCTCCCTTATCACGTCCGTCAAACCAAAACACAGCAACGCATAATACTGATGTTATAAGACAGTAACAGGCATGGCCGTGGTACCGATGGACTCGTACCTCGAAAGGTACTTACTACTCATGTATACTTCGGAACAACAAGAAACAAAATCATTTTCTAAATTGTTATTTGAAAACATCATATTGGTGCACTCTCGCTAATTATTTATTTCGATAGCACAAAGTCACAACGTTATACTTCAAGCATTGAAAAAATATTTGCTTTGTATAAAGATATGAATTTTAAAAAAAAATATTGGATTATCAAAGATATTTCTCTTGGACATGGTATCCGGAAGATATAATTTAAAAAAATATTTATATTACAATAGCGTCAAGAAACTTTTTAAATAAAACATAAAAGTCTGAAGCAACCATGACCGTTGTAAAATCAATGAAAACAAAATGACGCGGATTATTTATTTTTATGAAATTATACATGACTCTAAATCAATCGGATAATACATGTAAAAGTTTTAAATAGCAGATGAAAATAAAACTATAATGTAGTAATTACAGGCTAGAATTAAAGAGGCAGTGACAATTTAAACGAAGCACTGCCCTCCCACAAAGATTAAAAAATGAATAGAAACATAATTGGAATGAACATTTGTTAATTACGTGCGCTGGGGAGCGATTAATAGACGTTTATAGCCAACGAGACGTCTTAAAATATTGAGGACAGGTTTATAATGTCTTGTTGAATTCAAAACTGGTATTTTATAGGCGTTAGCTTATCTGTAAATGTTAGTAGATAGGATGTTTAAAATAGCGATTAACACGTCACTCTTCATAAAAGACAGATTCATTATAAAGGTGAAAGGTCAATCAGTGTTGCTCTCATTCGGTAGAAACACATAAATATATGTTTAAGTATTTATGCTATGTCACAATACTACAATGATAAAGTGAGAAAGGACAAAGAACTCAAATGAAACTAACGACAAAATATCGTGTACTAAATGACACTCGTATTCATTTCTAACTTTCCTTAAATCTATTTGCTTAAATCTTAAATTGCGTAAATAATTTCATAACATGAAAACTATTTTCCTACAAGAACTAGTGGCCACCATTCACAAAGTACTTGAACAATTTTAATTTAAACCTTCCATCCATCTTTTCATATTTGTTTAGCCGCGGTAATTGGAAAATTTCTTGCGCTACAACTAACGATAATACGATTATTTGTAAAGTGAAATGTAGTTGATGTCGGGAGCACATAGCGACGTTATCTAGAGGTTACCCACAGTGACTGAGGAATATTATACATAGTTAGCAACTGTTAGATGAGTAAGACCGGACGCGCGGCGTACATCGCGCATGCAGATGGCAGCCCGGCGTGATTGCAATACAAGAACGACCGGCTATGGTAAAAATGCCATCACATGTAGCTCGCTCATCTTTATTTGAATACTTACCGAACGATTGTTTCTGGTTATTATTTATACGAAACAATAGAAACGTATTGTATTTAGAATCCCCGCGCAAACAGGAAATCACGTAGAGACTTATTTCGAGAATAATAATGTGGACATCGTTGTTCGTCGTTTAAATTAATTCCATAACACATTAATTACGAGGACCACCGCGTAATGCATGATATTAAATATTTTTGTATTAAGTTCATTGACTTGTTCTGATTGTAATCAGTGGAAGATTATGTATATAGTGTAGCATTTTGAGTACAAAATATTACGAAATATAAGTAGCAAAGTGGCATGCAGTAATTGATAAAATCACTGCTGCCAATAGATATAGCTACTTATTTAAATAATAATAGAATATAGTTTTTGTACGTTTATTTATAATTTATTTATACGTGGAGTAATCTTTCAAAATATCGTTATTTATCAACGCCGAAACAAAGGTTGTCAGGTGCCCAGTGAAAATGTCGGGACGGTGTTTTTTAAATAACTTAGCCATAAGACGAAATAACTTTACAGTGTTGGCAACACTGGCGCACCGTCACTTGTTCGTTGTTTATTGCGCGCACGCCATAAAGCTCGCGGGGAGGTGGAGCGGCCGAGCCCAGGCAGACTGCGGAGCCGTAAAGCGAGTGTCAACAAAGGGCTTCGTTCAACTCGACCGTGTTTACCCCTCGGTCGCTCAAAGCAGAGGAAGCACGTCCCCCGGTCGGGCCGCTTTTAGCACCTCCTTATTTATAGATGCAACAACACGCTGCCCGCCGCTGATTTGCAGAACTGAACAAGTAAACACTGTTGCTCACGAGCCGACGGTCAACAATGACTCCGTTTCCAGTGTGCGTTTCATTAATAAAGTGTCGGTCGGTTTGTAATTTAAAAATAAACACGCGTATAAGACAACACGTTTACTTACTTGATACTTAAATGTTATTGATGTTTTTAATTTGTTACTTGCGTGTTTTCCGGATTTAAAGCTGTAGAACGACGCGAGATTTGTTTTTTTATCGATGAGATGTCTTCAAACGCTTCATTATTTTTAAATACATAAATATTACATTCACATCAAGCTTAAAGGTCGTTGAGACTATTAAGCAGACGTCCGAAGCTACTTATAAGTTATTCTCATTAATTAAATGCGTGTGTAGTCAAATACGCACGACGATAACGATTCGTTTCTATAATGTTAAAGAGTTACGGGCGCCGTGACATCAAGCCATTAGCGGCATCATTAGAAGCATATACCAGAGGCTTTACGTCAACCAGATCCATGGTTGCAGCAATTCCTTTGTCCACGCAATTTTTTATTGTTGCGTCACGCTACCGAGTACACTTTCCCTGTGAATTGTATGATGTGACTCACACAGAGATTACAAAAAGAAAAAATATACTCTATGACTAATGCCTACTTAGCCCTATTGTGTTTTCTGTAACTTAAACTTCGGTAGACTACACCACATTTGGAAAGTTTCGAAACAATTTAAATAACATAAATGTGGATTCGTTATCACAGACTATGAGTATGTACGGACGCTAACAGTGTTGTCAGGACGTAAATATTTAACTAATGGGGTATTGTTCTCAGTGGCAATTACAGCAATTGTTAATTTGTTTTTGTTAACATGCATGTAGGTAAATAATGCAGAACAGGTTTCGAATGAGCGGCGAAGCCTTTATGTCTGTAAGTAGAGATTACTGATACGAGTAACTTTGGGTACGTTTTGTGTGAACGAGCATCTGATTACATTATTATTATTGGTATTACCCAACGATTTTGTGCACGAATCTTTATATTCCGAGATACATATTCGTAGTATTCTATACATACAATTAATCTGTTTAAAATAATATACAAACATAGCACACTCAAAACTTTACCATCGTAATAATAAAAATCTCTTCACGATAAACTCGCTATACGTAAAAATCAAATACTTTTTCTACGTAATCGGGTTTTTTCGGAACTTAAATTCATAATTTATATTTCCAACTGGACGAGAAATGTATATCTGCATAGGACCAGTATTGTGCTCGACTCTCTAATACCATAATACGCGGATTAAAGATTAAATTGCATTGGGTCAGTTTAACAAAAACAGTGAAGCAATTTACGTGGTTCGGAAATTGAAATATTATACGAGACACTAACCTTCTATAATGACCTAAACAGCAATCTATCTAATCCTAAGTTTAATGTTATTATTTGTAAGTAACAAACACTCTTTGATTTTATTTATTTAGATGTTTGCACGGTTCTTGTACAGATAAGAACAACTGACTCACACTACGTACTTGCTATAGGCGACTCAATTTGAACAACGGCGACACTGTCCGACTAGCAAAGAGTATGTTTGATTTCTTGGTGCATCGACATTGCAAGGTCAATATCATTGTGTCATAGCTTTTTTGAAACGATTTCATTGAGTATGCATGTAAGCTATGTGTGTCAATTTTATTTATCTAAATCTTTAGCTAATCTGCGTGATCTTATTTATTTATATAGCCCCTTGTCCTTAATACGCAATTCTACGGCTAGTTCATTGTTTAACAATTCGACCAGAAGATAAATGACATCTTTGCCTCCAGATAAAACTTGATTAAAACTAATTTACACTAAATATCTAACAACTAAAGCAACAATGTCTGCAAGTCGACTATGTCCCTTCATCATGTATATAGTTTTGTGTAAAACTGAAGATGACAGTTCAACTTACGGATGTCGTTACTCCACCATCAACCAGGTATTCTGGGCTCACCTGTAATAAGATGAAACCTTGCTTAGAAAAATTCATATATTGTTAGAAATAAATTTACATTTAAAGTATTTCTAGATATATGATAATAAAAATATTATTTAATGACTGGTTCAATTGAAATATTTGCGTATAAAACATTACAACTAGTATTAATGCTTCAATTTACAACATCCATAATTGTTACGGTTGTAAACGATAAAGTTCAAATCTCTATTAAAAGTGAACAGAGTATTACGCTAGCTACGTTCAGTCGCTTGCTTTTAACTAACGCCTTAATAAAATTAATAAGCCCCGAGCTGTTCTCCCAACCGGTCTCCGTTGAAAGCGATAGCACTTCCTCCAAGAAAGTAAAACCGTATTCGCCTAGCTACCCGGAAAACTCACCGAGATCGCTATGATGAACTTTGCTTTGAATTTGCTATTAATAAACTCGATTTACTTAAACGAAACTATACTTAAAATTGACAATTGTTGCGAGAACGTTATAGTTATCGTACTACAGACAATTTATTACTATTTTATTAGAAACGACTAAGCATGGCCATAATTAATGTTATGCACCAATACAAGCAGGTACCCGTCCAATAAATCAGTTATGAAACAACCACGTTCAGTATCAGTCATTACTTTATTACGGCGAATACGAACACGATGTTATAACATTATGTTTTACGTTTCTTGTAGTAAGTTAGATATAAATTAAACGGGAACACGATTTGTAGCACAGATAACAACATAATAGAGGAAATGGATAAAAAGTATGAGTATCGTGGGCATTGTGTGAATAATATTCATTTCGCATTGGTCGTTAGCGGCAATGGTGTTTAGGGTTGTCACTTATATGAAAATGTGTGTTTCAGGGTTTTTGAAATGTGAAAGAATTTGCGTTTAACTCGAGCTTTAATCCAGAATTATAAAGAAAAAATAGCGAATTGTCTGTCTTCTGTTTTTTGGTTTTGGAAATTGCAACATCGAGGAACTTACCGAGATAGTGCGGGCTGTAAAAAAAGATCTTTGGACGCCACATTTTTTTTCTAAGAAGTTCACTATGGTCTATCCATGTTATAGACAGATCAACCCTATTGATGCTAAGCAATTGAGTGTGTCGCGTTACGTGCACGTGGAAACAACGGCAACAATACAGATATTACGCCACAATGAGACGGTGTCACGACCCGCGGCGGCGGCCAACGTCGCTCTAACGCAACCGACTGAACCCTATTTAAACGGGCAAGAAAACGTCTCTAGTGTATCACAGCAACACTATGTTTAAATTGTGTAGTTAATCTACTCATACTGTATGGACTAAATACTACCTACAGTAAACAGTTCATATGATTACTAATTTTGTATTTAAAAAACCATAAGTTGGGGTAACAACGTTCTACAGTAAGTTGAAAGTTGTTACATCATGTTGCAAAAACATTAACAGATAACCGAGAACCATACACATTTGGTTTTTAGTAAGAATAAAGTGTAGTCGCTTACAATTTAACCAAGTAAAATTAAGTAACTAAAATACTAGAAGTTTAAAAATAAACGCACCGTATATTAATCTATTTCAGTCGAATATTGTCCAATTTAGGGACTTATTAAGTAAACATCGTTGTCTCATTGTAAGGAACTTGAAAAAAAAAACATTAAATAAAACATTCGTTCTAATTACGTAACGTTGTTTATAAAATTATAAATGTATAAATAAAATAACATATCAAAGATAGTTTATTGTCTAAATTGCAGACCGTCCAAATTTTATAGCTGTATCGTATATCACATAGTCATAGATAACCAGAACTAGTCGAGCTATCGTACATGTGTTCGGCGCCTGAGTTTCACGATGATTGTCGAGCGCGATCAACGAAGCAATCGGGGCCACTTGTGCTAATGAAACACTTCAATTGAATTGGGGACATTAATTCAGCGGGCGATACGACACTGTTTACATTGATACAGAATAAAAAAAGGCGAACGCTATGCAAGTGGAAAAATACCAGCAAACAGGCAAACATACCACGCAACTTGAACACGACAACTTAAACTATGCAGCTATTGAACTCACGGCACGATGCTAATGAGAATTCCTGTTCTTAAAACTGATCAACTTGAATGAATATACTGCAATCTGCGACTTTGCTCGCGTCAATTCTAAAAGTAGATTGTCAGTCCTCTGATCCTCCAAACGCTATAAGTATGATAAGTAAGAACATATAAAATAAATAATTTGAAACTTTAATTCATGGTTTATTGTATCTTTCATCTAAAAACTAAGCGTTATCGAAATGAAAAGCCTATCTAATTCGGGAAAATTGTTAATGCTCCATATAGAAAAAGTTATAAAATCTTTTCAGTGCAGATAATACGCACATACATAGAAACAAACATTATTTACATTTTTATAAAGATACATAAACTTAAAATAAAATGTTTTTTGTTCAAGTACTGTTGACGAATTAATATGACAGAACCATATAAATATAAATTGATATGTATCGAAAAAATATCTTCATTTATACATATGTATATGTTCACATTTGCATCTACCAATATATAAAATAAATTTATAATTATGCTGTTAAACTTGTTATTGCAGTATTTAATTCTTTGTCTATATGTTTTTTTTAATTCTTCAAGTGAATTCTTTTGAAATCAGATGTGAATTACATATGAGGGAATTAAAATAATTGAGTAAACGAACTCGACATCAAGGCCGGAGCTACAAAAACTTGATGAATTTAATTAATGATTAATAAAACGTGCCCGGGTTTCAACAAATTAAGGCCACATTTAGAAGTTTTTGCTTTATTAACTACTAAAAAACCGACTAGGTTTTTCCTGCGGTTACACCCGCATGGTAATTCTATCGATCTGAATAAGTGTTAAATAGATATTTATTAATAGTTACCACTACCTCTAATACAAGTTAGACACGATTATCTTTTAATAAAATAATTAACGAATGCAAAATAAGTTTATTTTATTTTGAACATAATTAATGTATGACAGTCAACAACTTCCGTTGCCTGTGGGTATAATATGTAACAATCCTTATCGATCGATTTACTATGAAAAGGAACATCGTGAAGTATAGTATATATGCTAAATTATAAAGGGTATATAGTCTAAATATATTAGCAGCTTTATAGAGTATGCCTTGATCCGTCTTACTGAGAGGCTACCAATGCTTAGAAATGGGACAGTAATGGATTGATGCTGACATATTTGCTTCAACCAGCCGAATGAATGGTCAACGCCGTGATGACGGCGTTGGACTAAATACAGCAGAAACTTTACGGGTTTGTATAGAAAAGCTAAACGTGTGTTTACACGTTATTGATATGATTAATATTGAAGTAACCTGAAAATTGTTCTAGTTATCACAAACGTAACTCATATTTACATTTTACTTTGTAAGTATATAATTTAAATATGAATTTGCAAATAACGAGTTTGCCTTGTAACGATCCATTGATTAACGCTGTTTTGCATTTTGTTAAAACGCTAGTTATATTTGTCATAATATCTACATATTCACTTGAATATTAAGGATCATTGTTCGAATATATAGCAATTCATACAGTCTCAATTAATTATTTAGTTATATAAATTACGAATAAGGTAATAATAACTGTGAATTGCATTTTTTGCAACACAAA
>DWJS01000760.1:0-10292 GCA_018248975.1 Codatractus imalena | reverse complement strand
AACGTAATTGATTGATAATATGTCTGTCCAAATTTGGCTATTTTAATTGTTGTAATAAAATCCCTTAATAATCTATCCTTACCAAATATTTCATTGCCGTTTTATCTTCTACTTTGATATTTAGTTGGTATTCAAAGCAAAAATGTTTTTCATCGGCATGATGATACTCTCTTAAATATGTGGTTGACATAAATGTGTAATAAATAATGTCATTTAATTTCAACTCGGTTAAACAAATCAACATACCGTCGTTTTATTTTGTGTGTAGACATTCAGGCGCTTTCGTTACAATGAGTTGAAATTAGAGCGAAAAATTGATTGTTCATGTTAACATACAAACAAAAATATTGTATTAACTTGACATACATTTCTGAATGATTGGAATTTTATTTCAATTTGGAAAGAATTGGGAAAGAAAGTCGTTTCATCGATAAGACACAAGAGAAAGAAAAGATAGATAAAAAATATTATCTAACTAATTTTTAAGGTATCTTTATCTTATATCTGTCTTTGCCGAAAAGGTATCTCCTCAGCATGAAAATGCAAGCGAACATGGTACTCGAATTACACTTAATTGCCTACTCTTCCTCTGTTTCGTCCGTTCCAACTTAGTTCTGATGAGGAAACAATCTACAAACGATATTATTTCACGAGGCATCCCTCAACCAAATAGAGATTTGATGAGAAAACGCAGCAAATAAAACTAATATCGTGGGATACATTTCATTATGTAATAGGTACTCTTGATACGTTCTATTCAATGTTGATAATTATTTTATTTAATTTAAAATTTGTGTCGTGTGGTGCGGTTCTAAAAAATAGAGACAGCACATTAAGGACTTACTCTCGTAAGTACAGTAAGTATATGAGACTTACTCGTAAATCCCGTATACAGCGATTATGGGAGTTACATTGAGATGTACGACGAAGAATACGAATTATATGTGCCTTCTATATTTTGTAAGAACATAATAAAGTAGACCATTTGTGGGAAACATCTTGATTATTGTTTAGTATATAATGTATTTTATTAAATATTGTAGACCAGTGTAGTGACAAGATTCTTATATATAATACAATTTGCAAAGGACTCTAATGTGAACGTTTATTGAATGATTTCGTCGTCTACACTCACCATTAACATGAATAATAATTAAATAAACATTATAAATAGTTCATTTGGTGACATTTAATTATAAATTATATCATTTGTATAAGAGTTTCGTTGATGAAAATTGTTACAACGAAGTGGCTAAAAGAATTTTATTTCTTAGTTGTAATCTCCTATTAGTGAGTTTTTAAGATGAATTATAATATAAAAATTAAATAAAAAGCTTATGTCCATATGTCGACATAGCCGAGATACTTTATTCATATTTATATATAAAAACACATACATTAAAAGCAGTAGAACGTAGAAATCACGAGTCATAGTGAAGTTATAAACAAAGTATATTATGTAAAATTATAGGAACATTGTATTATTACATCGATTACAACATTCGCCAAACCAGTCCAGTTATTCTATTACTTCCAAAATATGTTTAGGTACTCGTAAATGTCATTACGATCCGGGTTAAAGTTGGATCTTCTTTTGCAGCGTAAGAGTTTGCACAACAGGAGTTGTATTCACAGTAACTTCTCTTTAAAAGGCTGAAGCATCATCCACCACAGTCCGTTAGAAGATGTTTTAAATAAAAATAATCTTAGTTGAATAGATGGTATAACTCCCTGGTTTGCCTAGGTCGTCTTTTTCATCACCACTATTTCTGTTGGCAGCAATGTAGTTTTGCTGTGTTCTAGTATGTAAGATGGCGAAGTAGAACCTCATTTTCGAGGCATGTATAGTGATCATTATCTCTTATTGACTCTATAAAGCAGTACTCCAGTAGCAGTAATGGTCATGAGCGTAGCGAGGTACTTCTTCCCCCGCAAAGTGTGCGAAACGTGGAGTAAAACAATACTATCGTTTTTGCAGCATGTTTAATAATTTTAGTTTTCTTTTGTCTATCCTTCCTCTTAAGAAAATCCTGGCTACCCTCATGGTAGAGGTACTCTGGTATTAATCTGTGTGAGTTTTGTCATAGTTGGTTATTGGCAACAAAGATAATATAATATCAGGCGCATGCACCCGTACCTCTTCTATATAACAAAAAACATTTTTCAACTTAAACATTAATCTTAGCAATTACGCGATAGTGTGATATAAGACTAGTAATAAAAGCACAGATAATATATGATGTAGAATATATCTTACTATAAAATAGAATTGTATAATAAATTACGTACGTAAACTATATTATCATCTTAAATATTATCTAGTTTTATGTGATATGAATAACACATTACATGTTACAATATTTTGGTGCTCCAAAGAGATAGAGACAGATAAATCATTATAACTATATTAGCAAAACAAAACTGTTTTGTCTGTCAGACAAGATAGCCTTGTTTTTAAGTAAAACACAACTTTAATATAAAAATTGATGTTCAGTATTTAAATATACATACTAGACTAATGTTGAATCTCATAGCGCGATAAATTTCTACGTGCTTAAATACTTATGCACGTTGATGGTATCCAACGCCATCTAGGCACGAGTTACAACAACTTTACGAAAACTTGATGGCACATAGCGATGAAATTATATCGTTATATCCCTAAATATAAACTTCAATCATATGAGTATACACCATCAATTGAGTAAAATATGTAAATCATTGTATGCTTTGTAAAAAAATCTTAAGACTTTAATGAAGTCTAAAAATATTTTTATCCTTTCGTATCGTTTTACATCTAAATCGAATATCATTTTCAGCATCATAAAAAGGCTTACCATAAAAAAAATGTGACACCACATAGGTACAGATGTTTCTTAATTATTTTACAGCTTATAGTACTAATATGTTCGGTACGTAGATTTATAAATAAACACAAAATAGCCATTGGATTTTATTCGGTATACTACGATATATAAGGTTATCAGAGTCATCACTTGGTTTTAATTAGAAACACTGCTTGTCTAAAAATACATCAAAGCGGTTATAAAATTTTGTACTTGAAAACAACTTTTAAATAACTTAGTATTATATAAAACACATTTTAAGTATTAAAAATAATGTTTACAAAGTCACATTTTTCTTTTTGAAAATGACGATGATGTGCAGACTTGTACTTGTAAATGAATGAACGAACGTTTGACGATCGAACTTAGACCCTTTTGCATTGTAAACCAGTATGTTAATTCCTGTAATACAAGGGTTATTAGAGTTACTACGGTAAAATAAGTATATAATATGTCTATTGAACTCTTTTGTCAATACAATACGACTGAGCAACGGTAGTAACTTGGTAGTAAATTAAACCGCTGTAATAATTTTAAATAATTTGTTGTAAATTAACAACGGAAGCTATTAGCCATCCATGGCTCAGTATACGAGGTCACTTGTATACATTGTAGGTGAGCTGATGTAAGTGCTTAGGAATTAAGTTTGTGATGACTGATAAAATCATATAAATAGCCGATAAAATCCACAAGCAGAACAAGCTTATAAATCAACTAGGTTAGTTTTATAACAATTGGTTACTGACTTTCCTACTGGCGTAATAATACTGAAATTTACGTATGACATTCAGGATGACATTTTCTTCACACGGGTTGTCAGCTGGTACTGGATAGGGACAACCTTGCTTCGTAAAACAGTCGAAAGTAACTTCAGATCGGTGGCAACAGGTTAGCACTGCACCATCACATAGCGTAGGTATCGCATTGGTCGGTAAATCCGCTGCCGCAGGCACTCCTTGGGCAATTGCAGGACGTATTGTTGTACGTGGAGCATCTTCTTGTTTGAGTACAGAGTCTCTAGGTATATCTCTGGTAATTTCGCCAGCTTGACTACTCCCGTGGTCTACAGGGGGAGGTGGTCTACTTAAAGTTCTATTTGGTTTAACAGGCTCAAATGAAATAGGCCTTGTGCCATCTTCGTCATCATATTCCATTCCCATATCTGGTAACCTGCTGAAGAAATCCGGTGTGGTATTATTTGTATCACTATTATTAGAGGGATTTACGGGTACGTTATCTATTGCAGGTGACATTGTTGGTGCGGTGATAATCGTAGGTGTTGTGATCGTAGTTGTAAGCGGTGCTGGGGATACTTCACTATCGGGTTCCTCGTCGTTGCTAGGTCCCTGGTTATTATTATCAGGAGTGCAACTGCAACCGAAATGTGGGATGTAAAATACTGGGATGTACGATGGTACCGGAATATGTGAAGCGGGCGGCGGTGAATAAGCTTGTTGTCTGGTAAGACTTAATAATTCTTGCACACGTTTGAAAATCTGTGACAAAGGATCTTCAGTGCCATAAATGCCCGTGTCTTGGGTGTTGTCTCTTTTGGCATATGTAGGATTATATGGACCATAGGGGGTGAAACCAAAGTTGAAATAGTTGTAGAACCTTTTTTGTCGTTGCCCTTGCGAACTTATCCCATCTTTACTATTAGTCTCTTCATATAGCCCATGTGGTTTGCTATCTAATGTTGGGCCGTCTTCTTCAACTCTGGCACCCTGTTCAATTTTCGTGTCGTCTGGATTGAATCCAGCACTCGTTGCAGCCTCAATACACACTTGCAGCGCCAGGAAAGTGGAGAAAACGATGAAAAGTTTTGCCATCTGAAAATAAAATATTGCACATAATTCGATTTTACATCAAACAATGCCATATTATAATGGGAGAGAAATAGGAAGTTTGTTAATTTAATCAATGACGTTAATATCAAATTTGAGTTACGTTTTGGGGTATGTGGTTAAGTTCAGAGAATTCAGGTTTTTACAACATGTAGAACAGTAAATTTATTTTAAAGAAACGTAAGAGGAAAAATTTAATTTATATATATTCCTGATTATATCTTATAGAGGAACGAATAAGCATTTTGTCGGATGTAAATTGTTGTTGCAATATTACCAAATCAAAATAATAGTACTTATAGTTTTTTACAAACTTATCTGATGCATAATTCCATAATTTTTCGTGCTGTAGATATCAGAAATTATTTTTTCGCAATTTGATCTGGACGCCACAATAAAGAGAACACACGAACAAACAAGGAGAATGCTTGAAGAGCTCGTATCTTATACTAGTTCTTCGTCTAATGAGATCTTAGTAAATTAACTTGGAGTAAATTTGAATGCCTGATCTACCTATGTCGGCCTTATTATAAACTCATGCTAAAATACAGCCTGATATAGAACATCAATACATGAAACTGAAAGTTAAGATTTCATTCCAAAAACTCTTAACTCCGGTGCCGTCATTTAATGTTTTATGACTCCTGGCTAAAGGGCATTACCGTGATTGTTAGACGATAAAATAATTATAACCAAATGTGAAGGCAATCTCGTAATTCCTTACAAAAATTAAATATCGTTAGTGCTAAGTGGGTACGAGGTTGATTTCAGATTTTCAAGGTACATGAGAGGATTAGAATTTTAGATATTTGTTTTAATAATCATCCAAGTGTGCATCGGATTCACATACCAAGGGTTATGTATCATTATCATCGTCATCAAAATTCAAAATGGCGGATGCAATATGAGGGCACCTTCCCCCTATCCTCTATTACTACTATATCAGATATATCATTGAATATATTTTTGTCTGGTGCTAAGAGCAAAAATTTGTACTGCTGAAGGGATGAACAGCGCCATTTTGGAGGTGGAAATGTCAATGTCAACAAATAAAAAAAAATAAACTACAACTATTTTATGCACTCATGGTTGAAGAAAAATGGGGGTCTGTCGGCGTTTTCAATTAGAAAAAATATAGAAACAAAATCTGTACTTATTTTTCAGTTCTTTTTGTTTAAAACGGCCATATTTGTTACTAATAGACAAAACTCAATTTTGACCCTGGATACCGAAAGAACACACTCGAAAGTACTAAGGAACGTATGTTTTATTTGATTTTGTTTTGATGATAAGAATCTAGCTTAAATATGAAAAAAACACGATTCTTAGGCGTTAATGGGTTAACAGATTTTATTTTTGAGAGTCTTTGTGAGTATTCACTAGCTTTACATTTTGGGGCTATAAATAACAAGATAATGGGGATTTAAGATAACATATAACAGAGTATAAACTGGTAGGTGATGAGCTCAAAACTAGATATTTCGGTTTAAAACTGGTTTCTTGAAATATTTCGGAATTATAATGTAATATATGCATTATTATGATCACGGCGACCTTGCGGTACATTTGGGTCAATATTGTACCGTTTTTTTATTTTATCTCTTCTAAGTTATGACTCAAGTTAAATTTGGGAACTAGAAGAAATATTTATACTAGAATAAATGGTGTTTAAACGTAGTGTGAGGAATGTTGTTAATGACTCGTTTAATTAAGCATACGCCATGATTTTGAAAAATTCCTAAGAGGTATAAATACATAAATACACTCCTAGCCACTGGTCGTGGAACTCTTTGCCTCTTTTAAAGTAATTAGTTGACTATAGGACTTCGATTTTATATTTGCCCAGGGGGCCTTGGTTATATAGCTACGCCACTTTCTTTGTACCTGTTTTACAGTCCTCCTCCAGCGAATTTGTTATCGCGCTTGTCATTATTTCTGAATTAAAATGCAAGACACTTCGTTCAAATATTGGCCTTGACGTGCATAACGTACCTAATTTTAAATCCGATTAACATATGCAGAACCCATTTTGTTCGTCCGCCAATTACATCTTAATGATATCATCAGTATTGTTCGAAATAATGGATTTGCACGTTGTATTGTATCTAACAATCTCCATGTAGCTCGGTGAATGGTACTGATGCAACTTGACTTGTTACAATAATTGCAATAACTGTCATTATTGCATGCATTAGTCATTTGTCGGTTAGCGGTTTTTGACGCGAAATAAATGTTAAGTCAAGTTTATTCGTCAGAGAACGCGAGTTGGCTACGAAATTAGTCCTACCCTAGACTTCAAATAGGATAAAATTTTATATATATAGTACTCAAAACAAAATAAGGGCCACCGTTTATTAATTAAAGAGGTTAGTAAATGATTAAATTAAACTTAATGCTTAATGTTTGTGGAAAAAATACAAAATGAGCACTATAGTTTGAAAATATAAAAACATAATTTTTCAAACTCCGATTTAGCTCATTTTAAACTTTTCACGAAAAACATTGTATGACAAAAAATCCTCGTATGATAGGAAAAATTCAAGTAAATTCAAGGTAATAAACAAAATGTCAAAATCTAACAACTTCAAACAATGTAAACTGTATACTCACATTATGTTTGTAAACACAAACAACACAAAAGAGCTAAACGTTTTAAAATAAACAAATCACCCTGTAAGTTGAGATTCAAGTTCAATAATTCAATATTTTGTTTTGAGTATTATATTATATGCTTTTGTTACCCGAATGCACTTTAATAACATTAAAATATCCTTTTTAATTAAACTAACTAGGTTTGTAAGTATAACTTCAGAAATATCTAGAACTGTTTATACTTATACTAAATATAACCAAAAATACTTGTCCTTTAACACATCTTGTCAGCTAAGGAGAGTTAACAGAAGGTCCATTCACTTCTTGACAGTCTTGTTACAAACTAAATGGAACTGTTGAATGAATATAATATATATCGTTCATTCACAGACACTTTCCTCCATACCGTTTAACTGTATCATGAACATAAACAAGGAACACTTAAGTGTCTTTATAGCAACGCACTGGGTTTATTCCTAAGACGAAGTTACTACACAGCCTTGATTATGGCAACAAACTGCTACTGTTTGTTCTGGCCTTCACACGTTTATAGTGCCGTTTATAGGTAAGCTGGTACACAGATTGTCTTTACAGCTTCGTACTTTTTACTATTAAATTAGCAGTTCTTGTATATAAATCTAGCTAGTTGTAATTGGTTTTTCGAAAACCGGTCTATTGCTAATCGATGAAAACTGCAATTTACGGGTATTTTCGTTTTCATTTTCAGAAATGTAGACGTATAATGCCTTTCTTGAAATGTAAGCGCCATCTATACGCCAAGTTTTGTATTATCTGAAATTTAAATGTCTGGCGAATGATATAAAATCTTCAAGAGATGGCGTTAGTAGTGATCACGTCACGGCACCGCGTCCACGTACTTGATTAAGCTCAAATATAATTCATCCAATGAGCAAAACTCGGTTGTTTTAGTAAATAACTGTATGATGAAACATTTGCATTTTCCTTTACACATAAAACAAGTTATTGTATTTATAATTTGCACTTGCAACACATGAAAATTACAAGCGTGTGCTTGAGATTAACAACCCTAGGATCGTTGGAGTGAATAGAATTTCATACTTATGAGTTATTAATGCTATGTACCTATTTAAATTTATTGTATATATCTTTTTAAAATGTATATTATGGAGTTTATTTTGCCGTATTTTTCGAAATAATTTGCAACGCAGTGGTAGTTTATCGGAGTTCAAAATCTCGTAAAGTATCTATTCAATTTGAATAAAAATATTTTCAATTGATATTTTTATACTAGAAGAATAGCCAAGCATACATTTCGCCCGATACCGGCTTCGGTTTCGTTATTATAATGTCATTTATCAAATGTCATATTATTTTTCTTAATCATACTAATATAAATCGAACATTAGGACGTTGGCTTACAAAACAAAGAAGAAACTTGTTTGTCAAGATACGCCATACTTTTATAATTTAAATTACGTTGATAACGTCCTTACTACAAAACGCGGATTGTTTTAACCAACTTCTAATTGGACGTTCGTTCTACCAATTCAATTATAGGGGCGTAACGGTGATGTAATGTGATGAGATGTGACGTGACGAGATGTGATGTAATATCGTGTTCTATATTTACAACACTATTAATGTTCATATCAATTATTATTTTTTTATTTATGTATGTATGTGTATGTGAATTATGATATTATTATTGAGTTGTATTATTATTAATATTAACGTAGAATACCGATATATGAAATAAATAATTATTATATTATCCCTGAATACTAAGTTGCAACGTTTCATGCACGTTAAAATGTAACTGAAGTATCGTAATAAATAAAATTGTTTTTTTTTTCATAATAGTTCTCTTGAGAACAAAGTTCATAAAATATGTATAAAATAACTCAAAAACCATATTTAAGGTCGCGCGTGAGATCCGGTTATAAGCAACAAAGCGATCCAAGTTTGATTAAAAGATGTGCTGGATCAACTTAATCGGATACAAAAGTGATTTAAAATATTTTTTATACACAGCTAAGTTATTTTTATAGCCTAGTGTTACTTGTTTTTTGTTGACGTGTTTCGGGTCATGAATAAAGATGCGAAGTAATGGAGAACACGAAGTAATGACAGCTTAGTAGATTTATTTGATTTTATGTCTAACCCTAAACCAGATTTCTAGAAATAATGGCAATTTTCGTATTAGAAATGAATTATCACTTGTCATAAAGATGAAAGAAAACACCGCTCTTAAATATACATGTCTGAAAGTTTTATTTAAAAAAAGGCTTCTCATAGGCGTGTTTGCTATTCCACTTTTTTATTATAGTTTACTAAATCTCTCTCGATATCCCTCATCACTTCAAAAATTACTCAGTGACTATTGGCGCTACATAAATGAAATTTATGATACGTGTCAATCAGATGATGATGATGGTAGTGGACTTGCCCACCAATCCCACAACGCTCGATTCGCGCTTGATGTTGAATTTATCTAACAACATTATATTGGCACTGTAGGTTTGTACACGGCCCTGTAACGCCTACCTTCCTGCAAAGCTTTTTATCAGCCACTACTGGCCATGGGTCTCTTTCTACAACTGGAGAAGGTCTGGCATAAACTCCGTCACACTGCTTCGATGCGGATTGGTAGTGGAATATTCGGATTAGTGGCCAATCCGCGTCGGATGTTTTGATGGCAATATGGATTAATCGATAACTTCACGTGTTCGTCGAAACACGAAAACGCGCATGATATGTAGACACCAGCCTCCCATCCAATCGCTGACCATGCCCGATGTTGCTTAAGTTTGTTTCGGTTAAGATCGTGTAAAGAAAATCCCACATCAGAAATACTTATTTATTGTACAACTACATTTATTTTTCTACAATACTTCTTTATTTTACAGCGATATTCATTTATCAACATTAATTCCACCATTTTTCATCTAGACCAAGGGTGCCCAACCCCAGGCCCCCGGGCCACAATGTGGCCCGTCAACGCATTTGAATTTGCCCGCCAAGAGTAGTC
>DWJS01000759.1:0-10295 GCA_018248975.1 Codatractus imalena | reverse complement strand
ATTGACATGGCGTTGGTGCTACTGTAGTTGAACCACGAAGGGAATCGGCGTACCGCTTAGCAACGATTGGATTAATGGAGGTAACGGGTGCAAAAGACATCTAAATGGTCTTAGAGGTCCCAACAATGAATCTATCTCCAGCTATGGACCTCCAAAAGTAGACGGATGAATTCCTATTCTATTTGATCCTTCAAAGGAATCATATTTATTTAAACCACTTGTAAATGAATGTAGTGAATGAAGAAGTGTGTATGTTTTTATGTTCGTCTGTGTATATTCTTTTTTAATCCATGTTCACTCAAGTATCCGACAATTGTCAACCAATAGAACATAATCGCTTATAAACTACTAACTTTTTATAATATAGTGACAAAAAATACGTATATGGCAAATATTAGCACAGACATCACAACTATCTAACTTTTACTTTTCATTGACATTGAAGTGTGACTTTAAAGACTTTTTGTTAAATGTGTTTTCTTATTATCGTTCTGTTCACCACAGTATTCAATAATAGGGTACTGTCAAAATCACATGGCGCGCGCAATCTTGTCGCCACTCCACGCCGCAGCTTTCCTCACCGCTACGCCACCGCGAATAGAGTATACTGCCTCAACTCACTTACAAATGTGTTTTAGAGTTCCGAATACAAAAGGTGCTAACTTAACCCTGTTACTAAACTACTAACTCCGTTGTCCGTCTGTCCATCTATAATAGGGCTATATTTTGAAACAGTAATAGGTGAG
The DNA here is from genome assembly GCA_018248975.1 of Codatractus imalena. Lineage (NCBI taxonomy): Eukaryota > Metazoa > Arthropoda > Insecta > Lepidoptera > Hesperiidae > Codatractus > Codatractus imalena. Next base: position 9,549 of record DWJS01000759.1, on the reverse strand, counting down.
ATAAGAACACAAACGTGTTTTTGTTTGGCGTTTTTTACTGTATCGTAATGATGTGTACGGAACCCTTCATGTGTGAGTCCGACTCGCACTTGGCCGATTTCTATTTTTGTTGTTATAACGGTACAAAATTTTTATGTCTGCTTATTACGGTTCATAATTCAGACTGTGACAGACGGATAGCATACGTAATGGAGTCAGGTTAGTAACCTTTGGGTACGTAAAATCAAAATAGAAGCTGTTCAAAGAGATAGTCTTTAGCTGATACATTTTAGGAATCCATGCCATCTATTATGAACTACACCTTCATAATAGATAACGCGCATTCCACTCTTACGAAAAATTCAATATTACTACTACATAATTAAACGTAATACTGAACAGGAGTTTCAATTGAGGTCGATCTCAAATACATTGCTATTCCTGAAGGCTATAAGTGAATGCACCCTTCAAATCATAAAACAGTAAGGCTATGTTGCTCTAAGGCAGAAAAAGATGTAAAGAAAGTGCCAGGTTAAAAAGCTCTTACAGCTTAAAATATATATCCTGATATTTATTTTCGCTTCGTATTTCATCGCTTCATTGAAGCTGACGATATCGGCAAGCGATACAATTTATCAGATCGAAAGAAAGCGTTGGTATTGCTCCAACACTTACATATAGCTGTCACCGTCGAAACAAAGCTAGAAATATTTTGATTTGTCAGGATTATCTTTCGTACACCTTTAACACTTCAGTACCAGTGGTTTAAATAAAACAGCAAGTCTTTTTAGGGTTATATTTCGGCGTGTTTCAGTCGATACTAATGGCGACGGTGAGAACTTTTCGTACGCGAATCGTATTCATACTTGCCCGTTTATAATCGCTGCTATGGTATTATTTAAAGAAGAAACTCTCATGCCAACAATTGCTAATTAATCAGAGTGTGGCAACGTAGCCTCGTCCAGCCATGTATAGTTGATTCCACGTCTATGGGAGGCAGTGACAGGAACCATTAGGAATGCATGCTCATTTGTCTTATCTCAATTAGATCCATCGGTTCTTAGTTTTCCACGGTTAGACATAGGCCTCTTCGTGGAGGTTTTATAGGCCTTCTAAGCAACCAGGTGAACTACATGCCCGTTTCCTACATTTATTTCAAAACAAAAAAATAATCAGTTTTGTAAGTACCCAGGGAATCTAATACAGATTTATCAGTAAGAACTGACGTATAAAAAATAATGATATAAAAGTTCCAAGATAATTCCCATACGACATATCAATCTCACGAATGCGAAATCCACTGAAAACGCTACATTAAGTCTCCCAGACGTTTCGTAGTCTAATCACAAACTCGCTTCACAAGATTTGCAAATACATCTCAGCGTAACCGTGAACGACGTACAAGATAAACAAATAGACTCATAATGCAATATCCTAAATTATCTTCTTAATTAATACTATTTATTTATGTGTCTGTTACGTAGTCACCCTACATGGATACCGCTGACGCAACCGCGCGCTCTTTCCACGTGTAACATATTTAATTATAGTGAAAATGCAGTTTAGCAATTGTACAAGATTGATTGACATCAATATCGATGTCTTCTTTTTTAATAATTAAACTAGAAAGATCATTCTATAGCGAGTACTCATTTCGGCCACTATAGTTTCATTAGTTATAAGTTTAGTAGTATTTTTTTTATCTGCCATGGGAGCAACCCTATACCGCACTAAAACTCCCCCGTTGGCCTTTCTCCTCGTTACGTAAGAGGACTCCGGGATCTCCAAGGAAACGCGACCAGAGTACTCTGAGCGCGGTGTCCCGATCGGGCTCTGCTCGGAGAGAGCTTACGCTCATCTCGTGCCTTTCTGTGTTTAAGAAGATATGCGGCCACACATACCGTCGTCCTTACCGGAGTCGCTGGCTGGAGGGTTCGGGCTCCCACTTTTGCCCCCCGCAACCTCGGAAGCCTCCCTTTTATTCGCCTCTTACAACAGGCAGGAGATGCCGTAGCGCTGTTCTAATCCCAAGCTACAGGGACAAGAATTAGAATACCTTATCTACAAATAAACTTGTATGTATTTTATATTGTCCAGTACACACCGCCCACATGTTGATAGAACACGTACGTAGGCAAAATACCTCTAATCCATCACAGATAGGATTAGGGTCCTTACTAAGATCAGCCACAGATCAGTTGTTACCCCTTAAGACTATATTGGAAAAGTCGTTCCTTTACCAAACCCTTCAAAACACAACAGATGCTTAGTATTTCGACTGACCGAAATACTGAAAAATAAAGAGACAAAAAAAATCATACAGGTATTTAAAAGGTAAAGGTAAAGGTTTATATACTATTTTTATCACTTGCACATACAAATATAGCACTCATCATACAAGATACAAAATTCCTTTTTCGGATTAGAACCAGCCACCTTTAAATTCTCACAGCACTATTAAACACTGCTATTAAGCAGAAATTGCAGTGTTGCTTCCGGAGTTCTACTACCATTAAGCCATATTCACAAACATCATTAGTTTAATTAAGTGGTACACCGACTAAACCAATTAGCATACAGAGCGTGCAAATCGAAATAATTAGGGTGCAGTTTGTCAGCGTGTCAATTCTCTGCATATGTGAAGTTCTAGTAATAGCGAGGGCTTGTTCTTAAAAAAAACAATTGCCATTAGGAGTCGATTTAGTCCTTCGTCTACGGTTGTAGACGACGTATATACTTGCTGACGTCATCATTATGACACAAGCAATTCCTGTATATACAATAAAATCTAATTTTAGGGTGGAACCCCTCTTCCTTTGACTGCAGGCACTACCACACTTATTTGTTTGCTATAACAGCAGTGTCAACTTGCTGTGTTCTGAAGTGTGGTAACAGAGAAGCTCAACGAGGCAATCCAGCTTAGTAGTTAGGTGTAGCAAAGCATCCGTAGATGATCTCAGGCATTTCCAATCTTGTTTTGTCGATACATATATAGACATAACATAAGTTTGATCACAGATGCTACCCCTGAGGACTAAGATGTTCGCCTCGTATTTAAGTATAGCCGGCAACCACGCCTCTCCGACCGAAACACAAAAATTGCTTCACGGAGGATTATGAGATTGGCGGTGGTACCTCCCCGGTCGAACTAAATGAGTGCTACCAACTGGCAAAGTCGACTAAAACCACCTTTGTAGCGGCAACCGCAACATGACTGTACAAATACCGCCGGATGTCGTAACAAAGTATTCATAAACACAACTCCACCACTCCCACATTACCACGATGGCTTTTTATTTTTTTATTTCTTATTTATAGCAGGCCATAACAGTAAATATTCCTTGTTAAATTCACATATTTACCTACTATACTAGATACTATATTAGATACAGCCTTCTGACAGATGGACAAACTGACAACCGACTAGACAGACAAACAGTCAGCGGAGCCTTAGCAATAGGGTCCCCTTTGGCTCCCCTAGGACACGGAATCCTAAAAATGTAATACACGGAGACTGATATGAAAATTTTATGACTTCATTAGTACAAAGGCTTCTATGCCCCATGAGGTTAAAGTGGCCCTGTTTAACGGTTTTAATTACGCAGCCATTCCCATGAACCGCAGTTAGTTTGTTACGAGTGCTCGCTGGTACACTTTTATGGCGTATTTATGACCCTCATTTTGGGAAGTCTACGCAACGCTTGCTCAAGAGTTCCGAACATCAAAGGGTGTAGACACATAATGCCTCTTTTATTATGTGAAGTGCGATATAGATTGACGATACAAGAAATATGTTCTGAAAATTGGTCCATTTAAATAGAAAATTCTCATGTTATACCTATATTTATTTTTTATACTTAATTGGCATTCATGAAAATATAAATTTTCAATTTTATTCTTTATTCTCAAACAAAGAATGAAATATTTGACTGTTATGTTATTCTAAAATACTTTGTAGCTGTACAGTTTTCTTTTAAGATGTCTCATCACAGTATGGCCAAGCCTTATTTCAGATTGGCCTTATTCTAATGAGTGCGCGTACGCTAGAAAGTAGCGCAGTGGCCAGTAATGACTACCATTATGTTATTAACTCCAATAAGAACAACTAGACCAGTATTGTTGTTGCTAAATAAATTAACTGGCGAGCATTAGATCCGCTTTATTATGCTCATTTATTTTTATTGATCATAAAAATAAGCAGTTTAATTATTGCACAAAATCGTGCCGCGCGGAGTTGCAAAACTTTTCAAATAATGCTTTGTTGACATTTACATTTTATGGTCGTGTAAATTAACGTAAAATAACGCACACTTGAACTTTTACTGTATTGTCATAAATAAACGCAAATAACGCAATATTTGCATTTACTTGCGTCTATTTAAACCTAGAACCTACAATCTTGGACTAGACTTTAATTGCTCGGAAATCACAGACAATCGCATCGGTGATGTCGGTGATGTCGGTGACGTCGTAGATACGTGGATACTCGTCTATATGATCTATATGGCCTGGTATTAACCAAGCCATATAGACCAGTATAAAAACTCATGAAAATTCTGATTTTATGTTAATAAATACAAACATGAAATACACATTCAATCCACCTTATACCAACTGGTCAATGCCGCCTGGATATATGTATGTACTCATATCATAACATACTAGAAGTCCTGCTTGAAGTCGCGTTATTTCTTTAAACGGTTAAGTTGTAATGCCTCATTTAGTAAGTCAGCCTGTCAATTATTGACACCAGATCATCAGCAACTCATTATTACTGGTCAGCAGAAACCGAAAGTTCCGCCATCAAACCACAAAGTTCTATTGTTATTAAACTGAGACAAATTGAAGGAGGGCGTCTTCCACAATATAATAGGAATATAAATGACGTTTTACAAAATACATTCCGTTATTTAACAGAAATAATGCGCAGTTCTGTCGTTTGTGTATTTACGGCGTGCACACTGCGGGAACATCTTCCGCTACACTTTCAGGATAACAAGATGTAGAACTACATGGATTTTTGGATACGTTATAAACTAATGTAACAACACTATCGCTGGTATACAATATTCTTAGACGTGTTCTTTACTTTATAGGATTATGCTTGGATTACTATGGATTTAAGTTGACTGCATCTTCTTTTTACAGATATGTTGTTTGAAGGAACTGAATAACATAAATCGGCCAAGTAAGAGTTGAACTCGCACAGTAAGGGTTCTGTACCCCCGTCATTAAGATCGAACAAAAACGCGTAGCTCATACATTTGTGTATGGGATAGCGTAGAATAGCTGTGTTAGTAAGTCATCTCTTTGAAGAAACCATTCCTACCGCACTGCATCACCTGTTATTTAACTATATAAGTAGATACCACAAAAACAATGTAAATTGTCGATCCGTCAACATCCTCATGGCCATAATTCTATAATTGTGTTTCTCGGTCTATAATTTAACAATAACTGCTGTTCGGGGCACTCGGCCATTGGCTCTTGAGCACATAGTAAATTAGTATACATATAGTATAGAAGAAATGTTCACAATACACAGTAGTTTCCACACAAATTCAATTTCGCCGCACGATCTGCGATCGACAATAGTTTAAGCATTGTATTCGTAGTAACATCCATTGATTCATAGCGCGAGATGGAACATCGTTTTAAATAGGAGAAACGGCGGTCCGGGATGCGCATAAATCGCGCGTATCGTCGACGGAGCGTGATCGCGGCGTATCGCGATTTCGCGCGATATCGCTATCGCCGGCCGCGACATGACGAAGCGATCCGAACATCGGCGATGCGATAAGTGAGGCGCATCGTGCCACGAGGCAATATACGATTGATTCTGGCAATATACATCGCGGTTGGAATTGCTCTTATCTACACAAACGTACATCCAAACAGAAAGTCTAACTTTAACGGAAAGTTACATAAGATTACAACACCAATTTATTCATCTATTGATAAAAATATATCAACTTTAAAGTCCATATTATTCGAATACCATATATAAAGGTTACACAACATGAAAGACAAATTCATAAACTTTTGCAAGCCAACGGAAATTGTAACTATTAATTTCATTTATTTTTAAATATCAAGGACAAATTGACTATTAAAATAATGCATAATTTAATAAACTGTTTTATTTTTATTTTCACGCAAATAACTCACTATCCAAGGGATAGTAATGTTATTTTAGTACAGGATCAGTTACAAACAGTGATAAACAAACAGAAAACAATCAGATATCTGCTTATCCCGAATCTCGATCCCGCGAAAACAGGTAATAACGAGCACAATCGCATACGGGTCGTAACTTAAATAGAATTTATGGGCGTAAGAAGAACCACACATATAAAGTTCATACAATTATCACTCAAATTTCTAATTATGAATGCCGACTAGTACAACGTTAAGTTACAAAAGCCTCCTTAAAAACCGTGACTGGTCATCGAGTATGTGAGGACAAACACAGGTTCGTGTGGGCGCATCCTTGAACTGCTTCCATCCCCAGGGTTGCCTACTAAATTTTTTATTTCACCTTTAATTATGCCACATAGATAAGCAGCAAACGATTGACATTAACAAACACCTATTAGCGAAAAATCTTTTCTGTTGCTAAGAAAGTATTTTATGATCACGTAAGAGTTTTCTTATAATATTGTATATAATATATGTTCTTGGTGTACTAATAAAGAGTATTTCAATTTGAATAAGAGTAAAATGTTTACTGAACTCTTATTTATTCTGTAGCTATGTATGAATAGTTCATAGTTCATCAGAAATCTTACTATTGGCGAAGTACAAAAAGGTGTCGAAATATTTTATGTTATTTTTTATGTTACTGTTTTGTTTTTTTTTAAGGAAAAATAAATGGTTTACAGACAAAAAACGTTTTTTCTTCCGTATGGAAAATTTATTATTTTAAATAAATTACATCAATGAGCCCTCAAAAATAGAATTGCGAAATAGAAATGCATGAATTAATGAACAGTCTGCCTGATATTAAATGCTAACATTAACTCATGATAGTCCCTCATGGCCAACGCCTAAGGCCAAGTTAGAATACATTTTTTTTTGTATTTGGTAGCCCTATGGGTCGTAACGCCCACGCTGAAGGAAGCGTGGCCAGAAACAAACATTGGGACGTTCCGTTGAACGTTATTGTTAGGCAATTGTCGAAATAACCGAGTACATAAGTGGCGACAGCACACGCTAACGATGTAATTGTTTAGATTTCTAATACTTCAAATCTTGTTGAATTAAGTAAAACATTTTACCTAATTTTAACAGGTGATATTTTTGTGTGTACTGTACAAACTGTATTTGTATATTATACAACGTCCAGGAATTCATAACTGGAGTTATGTGGACTCTTTAAAATAATCCTAAATATTTTAGTAGTAAAATAACCTATTTATAACCTATATAACCTATTTAAAATCATTATTTATCATTGAACGTCGTAAAACACACTAGTGCAATCGTTTCTATGATTAAATTGTACAAACAGGCACATTTGAAAACTATTATTTATATGGATTTAACATTTGACAACCCTTATGTCGGATCAGTCACTATACCAACACGCAAAAAATTCTAAACTCGATTCCCGGTCAGACATATCAGTTATAAATTTAGATTATCCCCAGGGTGGGTATTTGTGTACTTGGGTATTATATGAAAAAGCCTGTAGAAGGCCGATTATCTTTTTTCAATCCTAGCGAAGAAATAAACTGCCCACATGATGGTTAATCATTACTCATTATAATTCTCACCTAGTTCTAATCTGATACAAAACATAAATTACTACTAAAACAGGACATGGTAAATTACACCTCTATATCGTATTTTAAACTGAACAGCTGCTGTATTTCTCTTTAAATTACGTAGGCAATTTGCTAAACAGATATTAATATGCAAGGCTTAAATATTGATTTACCACTGTCAGTCCACTCGAACAGGTAACCATTTGTTTTGAAACAAAGCCTTATCGCCCATCGACAGACACCGAACTACAAATAATTTGAACGCACCTGACACTCCGTAAAGCATGTTCAAGTAGTTATGTTGAAACTGGCTGGCAGTGGCGGGCACTGGACAATGTTCCACGTATAAACACTTGCTCCGCTGAAGCACTCTCTAGGATATAAAGAGAGGTATTCACGGGAGAATACCTGTTACATAATATTGTCTTCATTAAATAAATAAAGCAGTTACTCATATTACTAGTTAAATGGTACAAACATACAGTATTAATAATAAGTTTATAGAGATTAGTTTTAATGTAATTGTGGTAATTTGTAACGTCTATCCTTGGGCATCTGGAACTTCAAATAGAAGAGGAAATGGTAATGTTTGTTATTTTATTATTTGGGAAATGAACATAAACTGAAAAGTCTACCCGAAAATCTGATTGACATACATTTACTTAAATTTAATCTAAAAATTACATCATTCTCACATCTGTAGGTCCTTTTAGGTTATTTTTTTTTTCGTTTACATCCCAATTAATTGATTCTTTAGAGAGAATCTTTTGTCAGATACATGTTGCATGTTTAGTATTATTGTAATTTTGTAATAAGACATCAATATAAAATTCAATCGTAGCGCTAGCAGCCCGCCTTACGCAACTCTCATAACCGAAACATAAAGCGGCGATAAGTGGGCGACAAAATATCGTGATATAGTAGCATGTTATCACGACAACACTGCCATTTGTTATATACGGAAAAAACGGATGAACAGACACGCCGACTAATTGTTAGAGCGCCTTATGGGAGTCGGGGACGCACGAGAGATTTATGGGGCATCTCGTTACAACCGGTGGTAATTATGGAAATGGAGACAAATAACATAAATAATTTACGAGATATATGCGTTTACGTTTATGAGAATTTATTACTTTATCTTTTGTTTGGGTATTATGGCCGGGCGGTTGATTCATGCGCCCATGTGGGTTTTAACCTTTGATTATTTGGAAATATTGATTGGTGTTACTTTCTTTTTATAAATGAAAAATCAACACATAGCTTACCAGATGTAACAAAATAATGTAATACAGTCGACAATAACGACAATAACGTTGTCGTGTAAGCTTACTGTATGTGCTATACTTACGTGTCTACGTATACACACACACGCGCGTATGGTATCTAACGTCATATTGAGTCACATAAAGTTAGGTTTAAAATGAATTACATCATGATGTGCATACTTAACAAATCTTATACATATCTTGAATCACAAGCTTCATAAGATCTTTATTGTAAGCCCACATAGGTCGGCGACGATAGAAAGACAGAGAGTAGAGATATATATACTATGCTCAAGGAGTTTACCGTGAAAAATATGAAAATAGGCTTAATCCTTTCTTAATTAACAAAAATACATGTGGCACTCGGGGTAAAGCCATTGCTAAGCATTTTTTTTATCAACTTATGCTATTATAATTATTTATTTATTTATGCAGTATTTTTTTTTCTTTCATATTAATTCAAGTTACACTTTTTGAGCGTGGTGACCGATAGGAAAACAATTGTTTTCTTTTATTGAATAAATGAAAAGTTAATA
>DWJS01000758.1:0-10296 GCA_018248975.1 Codatractus imalena | reverse complement strand
GTTAACTTTGTATATTACGTGAAATACATATAAAGGAAAGCGGCAAGGTGGTATGTTTATTTTTGAATAGCGTGTGTGTGTCGCGTCGTGCCTGTAGTCGTGCGTTGCCCCTGCAGCAGCAGGCCACGACGGCGGGCGGCGTGACGTACTACAGCTGCGCGGAGCAGGAGCAGCAGCCGCGCGCGCAGCGCCGCCCCACCGCCGCCATCCCCATCGTGCGGCCCGCGGCCCCGCCCGCGGCCCCGCCCACGGCCCCGCCCGCGGCCCCGCCCGGCCCCGCCGCGCCCGCCGACAGGTACTGTGCCACGTACGCGTACAATGAGGTGTGCTTCGTCAGCATACACGTGGCCCCGCGGTGGAACATTGCCCGAGCGGTTCGCATGGTTCGCTCGTAGCGTCCACGCTCCCAATATTAGAAATTTATTTAAATATATGTTTAGCTAATAAATTCAATCATTTATTAGTTGTGCCGTCTTCGGACTGTACGGCGGCTTTGACGGCTTTGCCGGGGATTGGCGAGCCCCGGAAAGGGCTCAAGCTTGAGGGTACAGAAGAATATAATCTTAATTTTAGCTCAGTTTCCTCCCATTCGATCGATCTAACAGATGCAGCACAAAATTATAATTACGTGCTGCATCTGTTTGTTTCAAGTTAACTTATTATTTTATTGTATTTTATTATGTTTCTTTTTTTTTAATGTTTGTAATCGAGTCGTAATCAATCTCGCATACGTTTTGTTTTGATCCTCGTTCACGGTTTCCTAAACCGTCCGCTTTCGCTAGAGAGAGGGAAGGTTACAGGCCCAGTAAAATGTTAGAGTCCTGACCTCTGCCTCCAACCCTGTACGAGCGTACTCCGTGAGTTAACCACAATCCCAATTTAATAAGGCGGATAGCTAGGACCCCGGCATTCGCTGAGTTCATAAATCTGTCCCTATAGCGAAGATAGACGGTCTAGGAACCGCTAAACAGAGACCAAAACGATCTGTCTTCCAGATAGTCTTGTTACTTCCAGACTTTAGTCTTATCTCGCTCGCTTAAAATCCGATGAAGTTGTTAAGGTCACTAGGACCACAGGCAACAGAAGGCAACTACACATATGAATTGAAATAACGCTCCCGCGCGGACTTAAATACACAAAAATATTGATAAAAGCCGAGCATACCGGTGAAGCAAATATTTCACTAGACATTGTCTAGTGAAATATTTTAAGACCTCTATCAAACCTAATCGAATTGGAATGGATAACGTAGACTCCATCTCAATAATTATAATGGAAGTAAACATATTCTTTAACGATTAATATGCATGATACGTATCCATTGAACACACGTGCATTTATTAATAAAATTGATTTGGTTCATCGTGATTTAACAGGCCAGCAAACTCAACGGAGAAGGACAACATCGACAGGATCGTTGAGAACATGTTTGTGAGGAAACCCTGGCCGGCCACGCACGGCGCTGGTATGTTATCAATATGTTTAATTGGAAATTTCACATATGCTATGCAAATGGTAGAGTCTCAATGCCAAGTTAAGGCTTAATAATACCCAAATTTAAATTAGCCTAGTCTAGTTACACTCTAAATTGTGTCAAGATAGAGTTTCTTTCGCCGCTTCTCAACAAAGAAACACCTTGAGACGTGCTGGTACATTGACAATCGAAAAATTTCGAAATCGAATTTCGAAAGTCGAATGTTTTTTTCTGTTCATCGAAGATTACCAATCTGTTCCCTTATTTTTCTTTTTTTTGTCTTTTATGCAGCAATATTACATATTTATAATATGTACTGATTGTTGTAAAAGATATTTTTTAATTCTTTTTACATCTTTTACATTATAAACCTAGTGTCATCCCCAATGTGGTCCTAAGTTTTGGTGGCCACTTTGCCCTGTGCTGTAATTTTTTTTGCCAACAATTAGTGGTATCAAAATCAGTACCAACTTGTCTACTTAGTAATTCTGAATTATTTATTAGACCAATTTAGTGGCCCATTTCTAATCTATTTTTAAAATCATATTTAATTGCAATCAACTTGACTTTAAGTAAAATGTTTTTTGTATGTATGTATTGTATTATAAAAATGTTTCTTTAGAAGATTTGCTCTGGGCAAGACTGTGTTTGCACGCTTGGCTCAATTCCCGTCTATAGCAGAAGAATTGAGAAGTTCACAGAAGATTGCTATATTAACTTCTAGAAGAATAACCGAATTTAGTGCAAAAGTATCGAGGAAGGTTCATTTTCAGTTACGTTTTTAGTTTCATGTCAGTACATTTTGAAATCAATTATTATGAAGTAGTTCATTTGAGTATTAGATAGAAAAAATATTTAGTTGTAATGTAGTTTTTTTTAATAATAGCTTATATCGCGATTATTAAATGAAAAAGTTTTTTTTTTTCATATTCACAAAACCTTAGTAGCGTAGCGTAGTAACTGAATCGAGTATCAAATTATGATTCGAGTCGAGTCGAATTGCAGATGCTTTGCAATCATAGCCCCACTAGGATTCGTGTCGTGGGTGCCTGTATACACACAAAGACGATGGACAAACACCAAGAACAGATATCTAAATTCAACAAATAGGTCTCTGACTGGACGGGGATCGAACCCGCAACCCTTTGCATGTCACATCGGTGTGGTGACCGCACTGCAAGTGGATTGCCAATTGTGACATATTTGTTGACATCTTAATTTTATTTAGAATAGCAAGCATTCTTTGGAGGGCCTAGAAGGGTGCAGGAACACGGGGCGTTCGAACTTAGTGATCCGAACCATAATAATGAATCAATTCATGAAAATCTAATGATTACCTTAACGGCTAAGGTGGATACATATATAGACTGCTAGGAATATAGACTTTAGCTTTTTCGTAGACAGGTTAAAAAGTTATACATTTCCATCCATACTATGCTTACTACATACCATATTATACTTCGACTTGGATGCTTAATCGGCATCAATTCATTTTCCACTGTTGGACTCGGCTCTCCCTACACTTGCGGCGTACTCTAGAACCTTTTTCCAATGCGGATTGGTGTAGGGTAATACAGATTAGTGGCGGGATAGAGGGAGACATGAGGAATAAGTAAACACTAACAAATATTTAAAATATTAAAAAAACTAAATTCCAGATTCGAAAGATAAGCCATCAGACCAAAGGAGTTCGCAGGAGCCAGCCAGCAAGGACTCATCCCAGCCGAACAGCCTCACCTCCAGCTCGATATCCACCGACTCCAAACCCTCGGAGGCTAAGGAGGACGACAAGGAGGTCCACGGCACTCCAACACCCACACACGGCAACCCGACTTTAGACGAGAAGCAAGAGACGATTGCCTGACTGAGGTTGCATGCCTACCACGCCTACTACAGTCGGAGGTAACTTTCAATCTCATACGAACGCGCAGATTTAGGGTTTAAATCATTTATTTGGAGACTAGTAGCGGATCTTGGGACTAGTATGTCGTTTGAGTGAGACTAGTAGCGGATCTTGTGACTAGTGTTTCGTTTGATATCCGGCTGAGGGTAGTACTAAAACAGACTGACAGATAAACGTATATCAGTGAATATATATATATACAAAATCAGCCAAACATTTCAACTTGTCTTCCGTCGCCGTTTGAAAGTACGATTTTATTAATTTTAGTTTAATTTAAGATTTGTCACGAAATTAGTTAGAATGTTATGGGAGGGCGTGAGCCGTGGGCGTGTCCCTGGATCCGCTACTGTTTAATACGATCGTTACGACAGTTGCTGATGAAATTGCCTGTTTCGCGAAGATATTTAATGTCTAGATGGAGCTTAGGCTAGGAAAATGTTTATATTTTTGACTTATAACTTCACCTCTTACAATTCTAAATTCCACAAAAGATGAACTCAATGGTTTAATGGCATTCTCTGCCAGTAGAGTGGAGGATGTTGAGAGATTTGCGGCAGTGTGTTTGTGTGTTTGTGTGCGTGTCTGTGTGTGTATATTAAATGTAAAAGAGTGTGACAATTATAAACACCCTTTATACTGCTAACCTCTCATTAAGGCTACCTGTGCTGTGATTGTTGTATGTACTAAGTTAGATCACTCACAGCCAGCATAGATTGTATTGTTTTTCTTTGTACGTCTATTCCGCACCTTTGGGGTACACACACAGTCCGTTTCTTTAAGTCGTTGGTTCCCAAAGTTGATGACAACAAATACACTTTTATTTATGCTGTCGGTGTGATAAGTAAAAGTTAAAAACTTCAACTTAATTTTTTGATATCTCTGGCTGGATAAAGGTTGTAAATCAGTGGAAATCGATACAAAACACACTGCACCGTTCCTTTCGTTTATCATGTCAATTGTGGCAACATACAGCATTCACACTGAGACAGACACACGCATATTTAAAAGGCGATAGGATAAAACGGTAAACGGTGGTATATACAATAGAATCTCACTAATCCGGCAATTTTATAAATCAGAAGGTGCCAAATTTTTTGAATGCTCGAATTACTGGATTATATAGAAAAAATCATAATGAAAAAAATAAAGTATTTGATGAAAAGAATATGATGTATGTATGGACATATTTGTGTTCTTGTTCGACAGCGCCGGATTATTGGACGTATCGGTCCAATTGAAGTGTCGGATTAGTGGGAGGCTACTGTTCTTTGAATCGTGCAGTGTGACTACCCTCCCTCCCACAAAAAACACATTTAAAATAAAATTTACACTACAATTGCCACCACCAACACTTGCTACGCTCCAAAACGTATTATCATTAGGGTAAGTTGACTTCCCCTGATGATGTTCCATTTTGGCTCGAAATACATGTTATACGTGTGGTATGTATAGGATCAGATAAGATAAGGATAAGGATAGGAAAGTAACGTCTGATACTATTAACTATTAAAAAATCGAAACATTTTCAGAAATTATGCTAAGCGACATCTAGACTTATTATACCTTTGGCATCTTGGTCCTAACTTAGTTTCGTGAACAATTCTCGAGAGTGAATGAGAGTGTCCATTTTGCAACTGTCGTTCCTTCGTTACTATTGTATTGTACGTATCGCTCTGTCCCATTCGTTCGTTCTAAGATTGAATGAGGTGTTGCGATCGAACCTAGAGATCTGCGCGTTCGTTCCGACGGTCACATCGTTTTATTTATTATGTATCTTTTTTTAAATATATCAAATTGAACTAAAGACAAGTTTTAAAAGATTATTATTATTATTGCTTGTTAGATTTTTGTTTTTTTTTTTTGTTTTTTTGTTTGAGTATTGTTGGCTTTTTAAGAGAATACGCTTACTGTGTTTCGGTAAATCAAAACAAAATAGTGTCTATGGTTGATCGTATATAAAAAAATATTGTCAGTAAGTTTTATTTTTTAACTCTTTCAATCTTCAATCGTTTACGCGTCAACGCGCCTATGCGATGCCGCGTATAATCGTCGGAGGTAACGTATTAATGTTTTCCGTATCATTTGTGCGGAGTAAACTACTATGAGCATAGGTAACTGAAATGCAACAAACAGTTAAAAAATGGAAATTTAAATCAGAATTGAATGGAATCTGTCATCATTATGGTATAGAGCCGATGTTATAAGAGTGTTGTAAACAAAATCGAAATCTGTCGCATGCTTACGGAGGCCGAATATTTCGATCGATATAGTAACATCTAAATAAAATTTATTCATGTGGCGACCTTCCGCAACTCGATAAGAGATGGCGCCACACGACACGATCCTGAATCGCGCTATCGAAGTTTTCTAAACATCTTCAAATTGAGGCTAGCAAAGCACGGTAACTTCCTATGTATGATCCTGATCTAGTGGAAGATATTTCACCACACAGTATCAACCTTAGTTTTCAGTGTCGTAAATACGTTTTAACTCTCAACTTGCGTCGGGACAGTGAAAGTGTTAAAATGTATACGGCGATTTCATATATTTACAAGTAGTTTCTCAGTATGTTAATAACAATATATGTCGTTATTTTAATTAGTATGCGGTATAAGGCTATTTGGTTACAATATAATGTAATGACACATATTGTTATTAACAACAATATAATTATGTCGTTACATTAATTTGTGTGCGGTGTGTTATTTGAATTTAATGTGCGATGTGGAATCTGATTAATTTGAAAAAATCACGTTAGTCAAAGGTCAGTTGATCAATTTTTTTAAGGTTTTTGGATGACTGTCATTTTTATCGGTCGAATAGAAGGTTATGAACGTTGACACGAATTTTACTAATACTGAAATGTAAGGTTACATTTCGTTCGATTATATTTAATCACTCTATTCAAGTATAGTTCTTCTATTTTAAAATTGAACGTTCAACAAGACTGTTTTGTATTGTAGATGGATGTAATCTGAAAATGTACACATTGAATTGAAGAAGATTGTGGTTTGAAGGGACGAGCGACAATTATAGGTGTTATTTACACGATAGCTGATACATCAGTATCCTTCATTCAAATTGCATACCGCATGTATCACACGAAGTATGAGAGAATGAATGAAATTGTCCCGCAATATTTCACATTTTTATGTTATATGTATAATATATATCAGTTAAAAGTAGCAGCTATAATAAAAATATATGAGTCATCTAGAGACAAAGGCGGTAATCCGCACTTGAGACGATTTGTAGCAATTCAATAAAAATATTTTTTCATATGTTGTGTTAGGAATGGTAAAAAATATTTTATTGTTTTAAATAAACGATATAAAAATTATTTTACAGTACGAAATTTATTCTAAATCAGTCAATACTGATAGATTAATAATAATATTCAATTGCCACAAATCGTCCCAATGCAGATTGCCGGTTTCGATTCTATACGACTCATATTTTGTATTGTTTGTAAACAAACTTGTATTATGTTATGTATAAAACGTGTGACCGTCCGTATTATCAAATTGTATAGGTTTTTTAAATTACTTGGCTGTGTTCCAGCTCTGTGTGGGTTGATTAGTGATGAGAATTATCTCTTTAGATATCATAGACTTAATTAAAAGGATTGTGACATCATTGTTCAATTGTTGACTAAATTTTCTATTTGTGAATGATTATTTTCGTATGAAACTATTATCTAGGAATACCTCCGTTGAAATGTATTTTAAGTAGTATATTATATGAAGATGTGGCAAATTATGTAGATAAATTGAATTTTAATATTATCAGCGTCTTTTAACATCAATGATAACATTCACAATTATTTAGTTGATGGCATAACGATAGATGTCACTGTAACTCCTTGAAATGTTCAGAATATTTATATTATATAAAAACTCAAACATTCTACCCTTATACAAATGTCACAATCCAACTTCGTCTAATCAT
Organism: Codatractus imalena; assembly: GCA_018248975.1. Classification (NCBI taxonomy): domain Eukaryota; kingdom Metazoa; phylum Arthropoda; class Insecta; order Lepidoptera; family Hesperiidae; genus Codatractus; species Codatractus imalena. The sequence continues at coordinate 2,971 of DWJS01000758.1, read as the reverse complement.
AGATAATAATGTTTTCAAACTCGTTAGATACCCGTCGGCCTTAAACGCCAGGCTTTTGGCCAAAATTGTTTCATTATTTGTTCACATCGGTCATTCGCACGACGTTATTGAAGATATACCAAAATAATTAGTATAAATTCAATTTGGATTATGATGTTAAAAGTAACAGTTAGTTATTTTGAGGGATTGAAAATATTTAATAAAAATATGTGTAATATTATGTTTTTTGGTAAAAAAATAGCAACGTATCGGTATGCTAATTTGCCTAAAAAGATATAATTAATGTCGGCAATTTCTCTTCAATCGCGTCGTGTGTAGGCAACCCTGATCGCTAATTCATATGGGTCTTGTGATCACGTGTGTATATGTATGTATTAAATAATAAGAATGAATGTAAGAAAATGTGAGAATAAATACATATATCGTTGTTGCTCTAGAAATTAGATATAAAAAGAGAGGATCGAGCGATTTCTATACACTTAATTATTTCTTACGTTTAGTTACTATATTTATTTCGTCACTCGATCTAGATTTATTTTGTGGAACGTTGAAATTTATATATTGATATTGTTTACGCATTTGCCACCAGATGTCACTATAGTATAATTTATATCTCCGTGCAGTTTGGGTCATAAAAGATAAGCCAGCTAGGGCGGTGAGCGTGTAGCGCGGGCGCAACGCCATTATCGGTAAAAAACAAATGAGTCATCGAAGGCAGGTGCCCGGCGGCGGAGCGGTATACAAAACTAAATATACTATCGATAACGTTTATCGACAACAATAATACGCATCTCTATGCCCGCTCCTAAGGCCCGTGGGTGGGAAAGAGAGCAAAATACTCGCTTCACCGCTCCGACGTTTTATGACCCAAACTGCACGAACAAATAAATTATACTATAAGTGCCAACATTTTGATGGCGTGGTACGGCGAAGACACGAGGCATTCCAACTTGCCTAACAAGGCTCTAAACTATAGTCGCCATTATTGAAATTTATGTTGATGCTCGACAAATTACATTAAGTTTTTTAAAAAAAGTTATCAATTCGCAACATTCTATAAATTGTTATCTCTTTTCACTCAATAAATAGATATCTCGTATCGTATCGTAAATACCGTTTCCCTAAGTAAGTAAATTCCTCTACAATTGTTGCATTTTTGTGCTGTTTTTTTTACCAACGGCATTAAAGTTGCATACTACATTTATCAAGAAGAAATACCTATAATCTTCCTTTCTTTTCTCTTTTCACAGAAATATACATTCCAATATAATCAATTAAAAGATTAAAAAATATTAAAATCATTTAGGTACATCTTTAAACATTTATTACGTACCTACTATAAAGGAAAAAACAGAACTTGACACTAAAGCAATAAGGTTGATTGTTTAAAATACGATCGAATGATAACAATAGAATTTATCGCTCTGATTGTTCGAACAGCTGCTTTAAGAATTCATTGATCACGTACTCGTAAAAGTAGTTCGTAGGAGCGAACGTTTCTATAACTAAGACGTAATTTTAGCGATTTGATTCTGAATAACCCTCCTTTTAGTTTCGCCGTATACGGGTAAAAGCAATAAAAACTAGACGTCCGGTTTTTCTGTGTCATCCTCCATGATTATGTGTTTCTCATAAGTTTACTATACCGTAAATTAAAACCGTTTTTATATATGATGCCACATCGACATACTAGGCATAGCCAATCGTTATCATATAATTACTAGACTAAAGAGAATAAGCTAATCGATTTCAATCGCAATATCTAGATACGTATGTATCTAGTCTTGGATTGTTATAACGTTAGGAATATTTCAATTACTACACATTTCCTATAGGAATTTGAGGAGTTCCCTGTTGTATCTTCAAAACCTATAGTAGGGGAGCCCGGGATGCTAAATTTGCAGTGACTAAAGCGTCGAGGGGACCTATAGGATTGTGAAGATTAAGTCCTAAAAGGATGAAAAGTCTATGTTAAGTTTTCCAATATAGTGTGGAGGGTTGTACAAATTTTCAAAAATGTAATAAAAAAACAGTCACATGGAAATACTTGAGCGCGTCAGATATTCATAAGATATTCTTACTAAGGTCTAATACTAATGAAAGTAAACGGGACTCCTTAGGAAGTACCTTTCGATACCCAGTTAACAATTCTGAGGTAACATAAAAATCAGTGGAATTGGGAACATTCGCCTTTAAAGAACCGATTAAAAACCAAATATCCAAAGTATAACTAACTGTTATGAATGTTATATTCGTTACGTCTCTGTTCAATTTCAATGTTCGTTCAGATGAAACAGAGACGAAGCGAAAGAAATTCAATGTATCAAAACGAGTTTCGATCATTCATCCGAAAGTACCAATTTAATATGGGTAATAAGCTGTGCTTTCGATACCGATATAAGAAAACGGTTTTCTATATCGATATGAAAACCAAATATCAGCTACTGAACCGTTTTCAAATATAACTAAAAATGACGATGACTTGCTAAGATTGCTACTTACGGCTAACTACTTCACGTAATTAGCATATCAGTATCTGTTACTCTGGTTATACGTATGCAGACAAACTACACGAATGAAAAAACCTCTATATGAATAATTACAACCTTCAAACTTATCTTGCGCGACGCATTCACTGCCCGGAACGCGCATACGCGTCGCCGTGCTTAAATGCCAAAAAGTATACGGTGGCCAACGAAAGTCTTATGTAGTATATACATAGTGCATTGCGTTGTTTTATCCCGTTTCATACAGCAGCTTTAATCTAAGTTAAATTTAATACTATTTTGTCACCTTTTTATGTAATGGATGTATAAAACAATGGAAGTATTATTTAGTCGGCTAAGTTGTCACTGATGCGCCTGAGGGCTATAGTATAATTTATTTGTTCGAGCAGTTTGGGTCGAGCCGTCGGAGCGGTGAAGCGAGTATTTTGCTCTTTCTCCCACTCACGGGCCTTATGGGCGGGCAT
>DWJS01000757.1:0-10298 GCA_018248975.1 Codatractus imalena | reverse complement strand
CGAGCACAGTTTGGGAACCACTCCCTTAGAGAATTAAGGTGGTAGTACTTGTCGTGGATCGACTGAACAAGCACTTGCCTCTTAAGTTGGTCAACTTAATGTGAGAATATTTTTTTAAGGCGAGCACAGTTTGGGAACCACTCCCTTAGAGAATTAAGGTGGTCGTACTTGTCGTGGATCGACTGAACAAGCACTTGTCTCTTAAGTTTTTATCGGCAATTCTGGAGCTTTTGTTTTCCTTTTGCGATTATCTGCAGGTTAGTAAAATACAAATAAACTAAACATAAACATTAACTACATTAACGGTGATCGCTACTATAGTATTATATAATCTGGTCTGAAGTATGTGGTGAGGGTTACATACTTATGTGTGTAACATCAATCGTGCAGCAGCTTCGGAAATTTACAGACGGAAGAAGTGAAAATTCTGAAAAGTAGCCCACGAGAGATGGAGATTTTAATGTAAAATATTATATTACATATATTACATATTATTCAGTTTCCTTTTTTACATGAAACAAATGAAACGAGAGGCTTATATAATGTGTAATAAATCTCATTCTCTCGCCGACTTCATCCTATACATTTATGTGTTCGTTTCTTTCATCAATCATCCACCAACCATTTCCTTTTTTTAGTCCCACTGCTGGGTACAAGTCGCTTCTTAGAGTGAGAGGGATTTAGGCCATGGTCCACCACGCTGGCCAAATGCGGATTGGTAGACTTCACATACCTTTGAGACCTTTTTTTTTAAGAAATCTTAGGCATGTAGTTTTCCTCACGATGTTCCTTCGCCGCCAATCAAGTGTTAATTAATTTGTAAGACGCACATACTTTTGGAAAAATCAGAGATGCGTGCCGTTGAACCAAGGACCTCACGTTTGAGAGGCCGAATTTTAACCACTAGGCTATCACTGCTTTTTATTTCTTTATTGTGACGCAATTTCGTTGCATCGAGTTACAAATCACAACTATACTACAGAAGTTTTACTTTAAAAAATATTTGAAATCTATGCAGTATTGTGCAATGCAAGCAGTATATAATAATGATTATTAATTATATCATAATGATTAAAAATTGTTAACGCAACTTACTCGATAGTGGTAATTCTTGGATGGATAATGTCGAAGTTGTTTATGTTTTTTTTGAAAAACCGAAGCACTGGCGAAACGTCTTGTTCACCAAAATATAAGGAATTCGATACCACCTGAAAATAACATCAAGGTAGAGTAGTTTGTCTTTATAAAAATTGTATCACCGAGATTTCTTTAAGGTCTCATAGACGGTGGTGACGGAAGATGTAACTCTCCGCAGTCTGCGAGAGTAAGATTCTGCAACCTCGGCTCAAACTCAACTAAATTCGGCTTACACACTTACACTCACCTAATTACTTGAAATGATGCACTTCTAAAAATAAGCTTTATTTAAACATAAACTTATTAACTGACTTAAACAAGAAGGACGTTCTCAAATACACTGTTCTTTTATGGCGGTTACCTGTGAACTTTTTAATGGATGAACCAATTTTGAAGTTTTTTCTTAATGGAAGCTGGTGCTCACGCGGTCACATTTAAGTCGATTGTTTAAATGTATTTATTGTGGTAATTATTACACTATTGATTACCTAAAGTAGTGCGTTTTGATAAGGAGTCTATTTGGTTACTTAGTCTATGGCTTCGTTACACTATTTGTATATATAATTTTTAAAGGGGGCAGAACCTTTCGTGATTAGCCTCCGCAGTCACCACTGCCACACCTCTGCCTAATAGCATCGTGTTAAGCCCTGTAATTATGGTTTGAAGGGCGTGGTAAGCGAGAGTAACCATATGGGTCCATACAAGGTAGGTGAAGTTGTATGAGTGATTGATTAAAGACGTCCATGGGTTAAAAGTTATGTCTTCTTTGGTTAGTCATACATTTTCAACTAAAGTAAAAATTAATGCTAATACTAAATTAAATTAAAATAATAAAATAATAATGCTATAATCATCATTTTAGTATCCGTATTATAGTAAAAGTAACAGTGTCCTTATACTAATTAGTGGGACGAAATTAGGCGACAAAAATCATTAGTTACTCACTCTTGTTGCATTTTTTTCATTTATTCCAATCCATTGGTCAGTAAGCGTATAATGATATCTGCAAAATGTAGTCAGAGTTATGAAGCTAGCTTACAATTTTAAGACATTCCCAAGTTGATTAGTATTGCAATAAACCAAAAACGGAACGATGAAGACGTAGATGATTTTTTTTATCGAGATGAGTGACAATTGCAAATTTCACTTATCATATGTTGATTTTCTGAAGAGTTACTTTTGTAAAAAAACGATTACGCCAGCAGGAATACAGGCGATGCCCCACTACGATTAGTTACAGGACGGCATCGCATTGTATCCCAATTTATGTAGTTTAGTTCGATTTGTGATGTTTGTACTGCTATCAATCGGCCTCGTCTGTTTGCACAACGAGCAGGTGAGGTTGACATTTGGGGAACTATAGATACGTCGCTATCCCTAAGGACTTAATATGATTGCCTGGTATAAGTGCATCTCCCAAACCAGAACACGGATCCAGTGAAACAAAATCATACAGGCACAATTATCTGTGATTCCAGCCAATAAAAAAGTGTGTGTGCAACACCTATCAATGTCAGTGCAATCCTATACATTTATGTGTTTGTTTCTTCGTCGTGACGCATTTTCGTTTCATCGAGTTTCAAATCACAACGATTCCAAATAAGTTTCACTTCAGAAATCCGTCGGTATGGCTGTGGGGGGTTTTCTAGATAGTTGCGGATTTAGTTCCTTACAAATATAGGTGGCAGTGGCTACTCACTATCTGATGATCGGCCAGTTCGATTGCTACTTCATATCCATAAAAACAGTTCCAATATTGGGTACAAGTTTGTTCTTTTGTTATCTAACCGAAAAGTAAAGTATTGATATTAAATAGGTACCTAACCTAGGTACCAGTTTCCCTACCTAAAGTTATGTATTTGTGCAATTTCCTCAAGAATAGTGGTACCAATCTGTGTAACTACATTGACACCTGGTCCCGGCACTCGGCTCACTAGCATCTGCGGGTCAAAGTTTGTCGGAAACTTTGACATCTGTAATATTTATAACACCATTTAACAAATAATTAACACATTAAAAACTTTTAAAAGAGCCGACATCAGTCTCAACACTCATATTTTTCTTAAATAAAACATTTTTTATTATTAAATTACAAAACCTTATTCCACATTTCCATAGGTACAAAGTATTGCTATGTTATGTTGTAGATAGCGTGGATTCTTAGAATATTATTTTTAAATATATTCATTTTGCTTCGATAGTTTATGGCCATTTTAAACTTACCACCACAATCATTCTTAAGGTCATATTCTGAAAGTTCCACCGTCGGTTATATTTATATCTCTTTGAAATCTGCAAACCTAAGATAAACACTAAAGGTGAGACTATGTTGATACCTTTTTAAAATACATTACTTTAATACTAATATTATAAGTGCGAAAATAAATCTGTCCGTCGGTTACGTTTTCACGACTAAACTGCTAAACCAAATTTGATGAATTTTGGTAAGGAAATATATGGGTCCGTAGGAAAGGACATAGGCTACTTTTTGTCGACAAAGTAAATTTGTATTGTGTTTCTCCAATTAGGGACATACTAATTCTACAAGTGCCTATGGAGATTGATAAAAGCTTGTAGAAATAAGTTACTTGAAGTAATAATCGTCCGCAGGCGAAGTGGTGGGTATCCGTTAGTTAGTAAATACTTTTAAAAGTGTACTTATTCAATAAATATTTCCTTGTACCATTTTACAGCTACATCCCAACGTAATCTTTAAATTGTCGGGGTCAAAAAAAGCTTAACGCACTCTAGCTAAATTTTAATGTTGTGTACTATCCTTTCCTAATCTGTTTATATTTACAACTTTATATGTCATAAATATTTTAAAATATTATACTTGGTTGGTTTTGAAATGGAAATTATTTGAAATTGAAGACAACAATACAATAGGTACAAAATAACTAGATTTAATTTCGTAACGAAGAACTTTCTACGAACGGTTCTGCCATATTTGCTTAAAAATATAAAATTATTTTATTTCGCATTCATGAGTTACTAACTAAAAGGAAGTTGACGTATAAACCTGTCTTGGAGTCCCAAGTTCCCAATTCGCTAATCACAAACATCCCGTCTTTTGTTTTACCAAAATTGAACGTTTCCAGTAGACCGAACTCGTCGTTTCCTGTAAAACGTAATGGGAATGATTGACGTTAACCAAACTTTTGGAACTTCCTGCTTTAGTCTATTATGTATTTGAACAGGACATTTTTAAGGGATTTTTATGACAGGAACTTTACGTGAAAAAGTGTCATTGAAGTATTTGTAGAATATATGAAGCATGGATGTATTGGTCTACAATGGACAAATATTTGACGATTGTGTCAGTGGTAAGATGATTGTAATACTGGTTTAGCTTCTAGTAGTCTATACAGTTGTAGATTCAATGCCGGGTCAGGCAAGAATCTGTGTTACACTTATCAGTGAACATATGTATATGCATGTTTAGTAAAGCAGAGTAGCGTTGCTGTAAAATGTGGTAATGGACGTTTATGTGGCGATAAAGGTTGTAGGATTCTTCGTGGTTCGACTCGGAGGCATCTCCGCCACCACCTATTTGTGCCTAATAACAGCAGCGCTAAGCATTGTTGTGTTCTAATTTGAAGGGAAAAAAGTGAAACAAGGGAAAGATACTTAGTATTCAGGACTAAAAGGCAGACTTAGTATTCGGGGGTAGAAACACTCCTGTGTAAACATTTAAGCTCCAATCATATCTGCAATGGATTGGAGACGTCCATGGGCGGTAGTGGCCACTTATCATCAGATGGATTACCTCTAATTAGGATAGGACTCTACTTGAGGTGTGCCACAATTTGCTACCCCTAAGAACTAAGTTGAAAATGTTTCCCTTCATCATCAACCATTTCTGTCCCACTGCTGGGCACAGGTCTCTTCTCAGAGTGAGAAGGATTTAGGCCGTAGTCTTCCACGCTGGCCATGTGCGGATTGGCAGACTTCACACACCTTTGAATACTTTTTTTTTAGAACTATTAGGTGTGTAAGTTTCCTCACGATATTTTCCTTCACCGCAGAACAAGTGACAATTAATTTCTAATACGCACATAATTTCGAAAAAAATCAGAGGTGCGTGCCTGGGATTTGAACCTCGGACCCCCGTTTGAGAGGCCGACATTTTAACCACTAAGCTGTCACTGCAATGTTTCCCTTACCACTCTTCAAATCAGAACATACCATCGCTTATTACATGCTGTTAGGAGGTAGAAACAAGTGTGGCAGTGGTTACTCCGAAGCTCCACGAAACTTCTACCATATTATCTATTCTACCACCAGTGAGAGGCTTTTGAATAATTACTACTAGTACGATTAAAATGTCTACAATCAAGTATGTTTAATGTAAGATACTCACCAATTTGTTTTGCAACAGTGATTTCAGAATTTATACTCGTATCGATGTCTTTCAGATGTTTGATTATGCCATGAAAATTATTGTCAGATTCTTTACTTTCTGGATTCAGATGAACATTATTGGTGGTGTTGTAATTTACGGGTGACATTTGATTAATAATTAACCATTTGTGATTTGTGTCAACCAACGTTTTTGATGATGCCTTAAAATTAATTTATTCATAAAATGTATCTATAAATAATTATTTATATTATGAAGCGCGCATAGCCCCGAAGCGAACAGTGGGACATAAAATCCACCTATATCTGCGTGAGCCCTGCAGCGGCTCCGCCATTAGCCTCCAATGCGGATTAGTGGAGAAAATCGTTGAAAAAGTGTATACCTTTACCTAAAATTTCGGTTTTTAGTATACATCTATTTATTTCTCAGCATTGCCTTTACTACGCACGAACATCAAAACTGTTTTGTAATTCAAATGAACTCTGTATCGGCAATATGTAAAGTATCTATCTATAAGCGTTTATTTTGAAACGATCGAGTGTTTAATACGAAAACTTGAAAATAGACTATTTCATTGCGCACCACTCGGCGAAATTTGCAAAGCTATTACCAAATGGTCCGGTTTAATGTAAAATCGCTGGATACTCAGACCAAAAAAGACAGAATGAGCCATTCGAATGTAATAATACCAAATTGTACCAATTTACCAATTACAAGAAAATCGAAACACGCTTGTAATGTTCCAGATCAATAAAACGTACTTTTTAGCAAACGAAAAGGGTGCAAATAGCAACGAACGCAAGCAAGAATATCTACCAGGCGACCGTCTTCTATGTTTACTTTTTATCCATTAATGTGGCGCTGCTGATCCTTTCCAACCAGCTTTCGTCTCCCGCGTGTTGTCAAAAGTATTTATTAAAATAATAAAAATAAAAAATAAAAATAATATTACATTTAAACTATTATTGAGTCTGTCAATAGTGGTTATTTTATAGGATGGACTGATAGACGGACAGTGGATCCTTTGTAATAGGGTATCCTTAGCACTCTTTGGGTGAGAAACACTAAGAATAGTATCCTTTGGTGGGCACATATACCTAATTCGTCATAAAAAAGTTCAGATTCACAACATTCGCGAAATCTACAACATTTAAAGTGCAAGTTTAACTTTTATTACACGAGGCATTGTCTTTCTCCTTTGGTCTGGGGCGAAACGAAATCGAATTTGGCGAACTATGTAAAAGTTGGAACTAACTTAAACAGAACTTAAGTACTTTTCCATTAATGTATAAATAAATGATAATAAGTAAAGAAATGACAGTCATGAAAAGATTTGAACAAATAAAAATGAATAAAGAGAAAGAACCGAAAAAAAATTGAAAACCTACTGGGGTCTAGCATTCAAATCCCGGGCACGCACCTCTAATTTTCCGATGTTATTATTGGTACCTACACTTCGCACTCATATAAAAAGTGTTTTTATAGAACTCACAGGCGCGTAGGGTTCCTGATGATGTTTTCTTTCACTAAGTAAAGATGCCATCAAGATAAGTAAGTCATAATTTAAAGGTTTAACGGTCGATAGTCGGATGGGTGACCGCTAGTGGCAAAGTTTCATGCGCGTTTCCGTGCTTCGGAGGGCACGTTAAACAGACGGTCCCGGTCGTTACATCCGTTTGAAAACATCCGACACGGGTTCGCCACTAACCCTCTCCACCAATCCGCATTGGAGCAGCATGGTGGAGTATGCTCCAGGCCTTCTCCAGTTGTGGGGAGACACCCGTGGCCACCAGTGGCATATAAAAAGGGTTGCAGGCAGGCAGGCAGTCGGATAGGTGACCCATAGTGGCAAAATTTCCTACTTTTCCGTCGTTGAGAGGACGGGTTAAACCGTTGGTCCAGGTTGTTATACTTCGATAACAGCCATTAACTCTCGTTGGGGGCCTTATGGGTTTGAAAAAACTCGACACGGGTTGGCCACTAACTCTTACATTCTTCACCAATGCGCAGTGGAGAAGCGTGGAGAAGTATGATATAGGACTTCCTTAGTCGTGGCCAGCCGTGGCCGATACCTGTGGCTAGCAGCGGCGCATAAAAGGGCTGCAGGCAAAATGATAATTAATTTTTTATACGCACATAGTTTCAAAAACCTAGAGGTGCGAGGGATTTGAACCTCGGACCTCAAGCATACGATAGAATCCTAAACCACTAAGCTATTATAAGCTAAAGACGCTTTTTACATTTATACCCACTAACTAGAAAACCCTGTGTGGGTGCTAAGGACAAACACAAAGATGAAGACACAAACGCCCATCCAGAATACTATTAGATGTACTAATAATCGAAGCTAGAAGCCTTTACATATCAGACCGATATGATTCCGTTCCGTTCCGCGGATGGTCGTAGATAAAAAAACATAAATGACATACTCACATACGACAATACCTCTTTATATTTGAGACAGTTTGGATCCAAGATTACGCCGATGATAGATACCTGATGTAGACAACGACTTATTTTTGATTCATCAAACACATTTATGTTCACGTGAGATACTGCAATCGATCGATCAGATGCTTTCTTAGTGAAATCCAAAGTCCCTGTAAAAATGTTATCATCATCTCATATATAAATATTATTATGGATTAACGTAAAATACTGGTACAGAAAACTTAGAAAACTTACTTAGAAAACTTAGAAACCAGGAAAAGAAAATAACAATAAGAAATATACATTGGTATAAACTTTAAATATTTTGGTACGGAACCCTAGCATACCATAACGTGAGAGAAAATCTTGTCATCGAGCGTTGTCATTTATAGAAATATAATAAGAGTGCGAAGGGGACAAAATGGACAACAGTATTAGTTTGTGACAGTCTGCGGCGTTAACAGGGTTAATAATGGAATTGAACAGAAAATCCAGCCACTGTGTTATTGGAAATATAGGTATAAGAAATATCTTTTTAGTATAGGGATTGTAAGTAACTTTTCTTTCTATTTCTGTTACCTTATATGATGTGTATTGTGGAGTCAGTGTAATGAATTCATTTTTATATTATAAGTGACAACTTTGCCCCGCAGGACGTAATCACAAAACATTATTTGTTTTTTTTTTTTAAATTTGAAGTAGCTAACTAGCAAATGATCCATCTGTTGGTTCGAGCCGACCATGGACCGTAGGTATAAATCCCGTAAAGTCCCGGAGTCTTTAAATCAGACACAGATGTTGCTATCCTCAGAGACTAAGTTAGTACACCTCGTGTCCATTGTCTTTCCACACCCTTGAAACCAGTATCAGTACACAGTTTTTATAACACAGAAGTAGATAGAGTTGTATTCCCACTTTACCTAAATTGTGAAGGGTTGTTTAACACAATTGTAGTCCTAATCTCTATAGACTTTTGTCTTTAACGCAAGTATGATTAATAAGTATTAAAAGTCACTGACTCTAATGCTAATCTTTGTAGAGCTTTGTCTTTAACGCAAATATTATTAATATTAAAAGTAACAGACACTAGTCCTCATCTTTATAGAGTTTTGTCTTTAAAACAAATGTAATTAATACTAAAAGTCACAGACTGTAGTCCTAATTTTTGGAGAGGTTTGTCTTTACGCAAATATGATTAGTACTAAAAGCCACAGACTCAAGTTTTACAATTTTGTGTTTAACGCTAATAAGATTATTAGTAAAAGCCACACGCTCTGTAGAAACAGACTTTATAGAGTTTTGTTTTCAACCTAAGTATTTATTTATTTATTTACTTATTATAAACCTAGAGGTTACAAAGGGCGAACTTAAAGCCTAATGGCATTCTCCACTGTTCATTGTTTCTGAGGGAAGGTTAAGCTACCGATCTCGGCGAATCATAGTATAGAAAACATAAAATATTGCCGGAGGCTTATGAGTAGCTTGATAACATCCGAAACGGATTGGCCGCTAACATACCTCTCTCTACTGATGATTGGAGCAGCGTGGTGGAGTAGAAGAGCGGGTGCAACGAATACGTGGGGCATTCCACGTGAGGTGGACAGGTAAAAAATAATAATGTTTCCGTTTTTGATAATAATTGATTACCTATATATGTTCTTGACCTAGATGCAAAATAATTTTACACCATAAAGACTGCTTAGCGATTTAGAGGAAATTGAAGTTTTGTTTAGCCGCCAGATATATGCCACTTCGAATCCCATTAACCAGATTTAAAAGTTACAATTAAATAAATTAAGCGGTGGAATATATAATCATTAAATGGGCTTTTTTTATGTCAGCCGCATAAGTTATTGTTAATCCCGAAAATAATTAGACATTTCGATAATGGCTAAAAATTGAAAATGTTTATTAATCGAATTACAAACTTAACTATAAATTTAGTTATTTACCACTTGTCGTCTTCAACCCCTTCAAATGTACTTGTAAATAGTAATATCTTCGTAACAAACATAACATTGATTGTAACTGCAAATTGTGATGCTTTTAATGCAACGCGCACATTAACATAATTTATTCGCAATAAATTTAGAACTCACCGACGCATGGAGCAATTACTCGAATCCCTTTATCTAAGAAAGAGTGTATTCCACCTAGTTCCAAATACTTTCTCGTCTGTGCGTCTCCACGATGGTTTAGAAGCTTTACTTTCTACAGAATTTAATCCCCTACGATTAATGATGAGATTGATTGATGATGATTGATGATGAGGAGATTGATAATTTTCAAAGAAAAATATCTCGGAAACAGTATTACGTAGATAAATTTCGCTACCTTCTAAAAGGTTATAATAGTTCATATTTGAAAT
>DWJS01000756.1:0-10298 GCA_018248975.1 Codatractus imalena | reverse complement strand
GTCTTCTGTGGTAGTATCGCATCTGTTCCTTTTTATAATTTTGAGGGTTGATTATAAATATGAGAGATAGTAAGTGATGGTTTGTTGTCAGGTGAACTGTGAACTCAAGAAGAAGTAGCATCTTCTTATACATATTTTGTTACAAAACTGTTTCCTTAAGTTACTGACTAAAATAATTGTATTACAAATCACTGTTACGTTTATGAAATACTTTCATCAAGTCATTACTGAAAGTCGTCTATCATTAGTCCATCGCTGTCTCAACACATCACAGATGCCACTGTGATGCATTACGCACACTGCGCTGATGCAACTATGCAGCCGTGTGCATGTATGTAATACTCTCCAGTGCAAAAATGCGTGGAAAGCGAGAGTGGAAAGTGATTCGGTAAAGTGTCGTTAGAGCACTGAGACTTGTCGTTCAGTGTGTGTATTATGTACATGTGTTATGTATTAAATTTGTTGTTTGTGTGTTGTATTTGATTTTTTGTCGTAATAGCGGTCATTTTTAACGAGTGAATGACTGCATTTGATGCTCAAAGAGTCCCAGAGTCGATTCCTATCCAAGTAGCCATCTAAATGATGAGTTTATATTTGTTTTCTGGGTCTGGGTATTTATGTATTTGTTTAGTGTATGCCAATGGTACTACGATGCGGGGAATCCTAGGATTGTGTAGGATTATGAGTGAAAAAATCGTCTTTGCCAAACAATTAACTTTTTATTAACAAAAAGACGGATAAGGCAAGATGGTTTATTAGGGATGCAAATTTGGAAACAGTAATTAAGGCAGGGTTAATATCTCGAGATAATTATTTCCTAACCTACCTACTGGCCAGAGGGGCGTTGCGCAAATTCCGGTTTTAAATTACAAGTGAGATTTATATGTGTTTTAAATATTGGGAAATGTTTGCTGTTTAATCCGAACCCATTTATTATATGACACGAATTTCCGGATAAACGTAATATCTGTATTTCACACGTAAAGGTATTCACATTAGCATTCTAGTTCGGTGCTCGAGATATTTAACTGCGAGTAGGTAATATTTCGTAAAAGCAGCTTATTAACTTAGAAATGAATTAATTATAAAAAAGGAGGGCAATCCTAAGGAGAGTGGAGGAAAACATGCACTAAAATGTTTCATTTTAAATTATTATAGATATTACTATTTTGTTTAAACAAGAATTTATTTAAACTTTATGATTCATAAACATTGCAGTAAAGAATTAAAGAGAAATTAATTAATATGACACACCGACTAATTTGTTCTATTTTGTGTTTTATGTATCACATATAGAGAATGTCAGTGTAGAGGAATACATTTAGAAAGCATTATTTTTTGTCTAAAAATAAAAAGTAAACGGGGCATCTAGAATTTTTGACACATTTTTGCTGACCTCCGACTTAGCACTCTCTCGCGGCCGTTATCGGGTGATCGCATTACAATACTGCCTCAGTAACGTGGCGACGAGCTCTTCGCCAACCAATTGCCACTTATCAGATCGTTCACGAACAGAGATACTAGCAGACGACGTCATTACTAAGGAATTTTACTGTCGCAGCATTGCATAATAATAATAATGAGAGGTATAAAGAAAGTTGTGATGTCATGATTAGGTCTTGCATGCGATGTTTCACTTGAAATCTCCAGTTATCAATTACTATCGAAACTCCGCTGTCCGTCTGTCTGTATGTTACGAACCGTAATAGATAGACACTTGAAATGTGCACAAAGTGTGTAGTAACATGGCCGATGTAACAACAAATAATAACAAAGTAAAAAATAAGAAACAAAAATATTAAAATTTACATATACAAATCCGCTTTATCTATTGCGCCGATGCTACTGCATCTAGTGAGCGAATATTCTCATAAAGTCTGATATCTATAATTTTTTGTCGCTGTATTCGTCGGTATTTGTATTTTTACGACTGCCTCTATAAAAATGCTTTGTTCGAAATTTTTTCAAACTTCATGACGGTGGTACGGTGACACATCCTGTGCGTTTTCGACTCACGTTTGGTCGTTTTTATGAATTAGTTGTGTATTACAAATTCTTGATCACACGCTTTAACATTGAATGAAACCTACATGTCTGAGAAGTGTCCATAATGTTCTCAAAAGTTTGTGAAGTCATCCGTGAGTAGCGAGTGGGTCAATTCAGCCTCCCTAGGTCTAAGAGTATCAGAGTATGCTGTAGCCTGAAGTGGGTCAGTAATGAGTAAAAAAGGTGCGCTGGTAAATAAAAATAAATATAAGTTTTTTAACCAACAACTAAATACTCATAAATCACACACAGTATCGTTTTTTTGTACTGAGGCGGTACAATAGCACTGAATCGTTTTAGAGGTAAATTAATCAAAGTCTGAGCAGCGCTCTGAACAATGAAAACCGTCGTTTGATTGAAGACTAATTGCCGTGAAGATGATCATTGATTACCACAATGCGCACGACTCCACATTGCTACACGCGATCGATCTGTTTGATGATGATACGCTTACGGCATAAACCAATAAGTAATGCGAAGGTGGTAGAACTTTTCGTTGTTTGAGTCCAGGGGCATCACGGCCACACATGCTTCGGCTTCACAATAGCAGTGTTAACGGTACCTCCGTTGGGTTTTGGTTCGTTGGATATGACAAGGAAGAGATACAACGAGGCATTCCAATTTAGCTTTTAGATGTAGTTTCAACTTATCATCTGGGGCTGAACTCATATAGGGCTCAACATTTTTCAATATGTTTTTAGGCGACATATCCATTATCACAACATCGTTTCAAGTATAACTTGAGTTCTACTTAAGGGCTAAAACAAAGGTTCCATATTCCATTCCATAAAAATAATAGATAAAATTTGAGATAACGTTACTGGATCTAATGAACAGTAAGAAAGTTTAAATTGTCCGCTTAACTACTGCAACAAGTAAAGCAATTTAACTTGGCCGTACCGTAGTTGTGTATGTTGATGGTAAAACAAAATTATACTAATAACACCATTTACACACTTGCGGAGAAATCCAGAACATGCGTGGTGTACGAGCCGCGGAGGCTATGATGCACTTTCATTAGATTAGCGTTTGAAAGTTACTTATTTAAAATCGAGAAGAAAAACTACAACATCGTAAAATCAAATTATCGTCCCGAAGTATTTTCTCTATAACACTTCAATAAAAGTATCTACTGGGGAGTTTCTACTCATTCGGCAGTTAAGTGGTGATTAAGTTTTGTATGCGACAGTAAAACTATCGGTGAGCTGAGTTTAGCGCGATCTTGGGAGTATCGATACGACTATTTTTTTTGATTGAATTCAATTGTAGATGCTACCGATGGACCTATCTCCAAGAGTATATTCAATATTTTATCAAATCCGAATTAGAATTTTAGCTTTTTCTTTCTTTATTTTCCTTACTACACTTTTTGTTTTCTTTGTTTCATTCATTTATCGACTATGATATTTAGGTGACAATTATATTTTATGGATTACAAGACATCCTTCAATTTAATATAAAAAACTGTAAATATCTCTGTAAAATTCACCTTCTTAGTGAAATTAACATCACAATTTTATTATTTAATACTAATTTATTGAAATACTTTTAGTCATTATTATCGCAAAAATGACACTCTATTAACTTTTCCATTTCACAGTCCAGGTACCGTTTAAGGTTAGACTATCACCCGCTCACAGCATATTAACCTTCGATGAACTGCGCTTAACCGGATTAACTACATCCAGTGCACGCTGGCCACGGGATAAGCGACTCTATTCTGAATATCTCAGGGGTAACGTAACGTAGGAATAAATTGGTGCATCTAGTTTGCGTACTTTTTCTCTGACCGTTTAAGGCTACGTCGCATTCTTTAGATCACTTTCTCCGATGTCAACACGTAATACTGAGAAACGTATGGTACTAGTTTTATCTTACAAGTGTTTATTTATGTACTACTTTTTAGGGTTCCGTACTTAAAGGGTGCCTTATAAGTAAAGCTCCGCTGTATATCTGTCCGTCTGTCAAGGAGTTGTATCTTAAGAACCAATCCATTATTCGTTACAGATATAAAAGTGTTTAGTGGAATATATCCGTCCTATATTATCAATCGACTTCAAATAGAGGGGGTTATCAATTCAGTTGTAATTTTTTAAAATTATTCTTATCGCATAACTTCGCATTTATCAACCGACATGGAAAATCCTTTTTTTGTTGGAAAGACCACACTTCGAAATTACAATAACACCTTATCGTAATTTCATTGGCTTGGGTTTCGAAGATACAACAGCGAACTCCTCAGACTTCAATAGGAAATGTATAGTGACTGCATCAATCCAATCAAAATATATTAAATCCAATCAATCAATCTTTGACAATTAAAGTCGGTTGTTTTCGATGTGTTTAGAGTAGTAAATATATTATATAAATGGGTCAAAATAATATGAGAACATTGAAAATAACAAAACTTTTTTAATAAGAATGCCATTTCAGAAGATTTTTATTTGTTCATTAAAAAAAACATGTTTTGTTTGCGAAAAATAATAACTAGTGCCTAAAAGTGGGTTTTGGCCACTACGAAAAGGTAGTGTCATAGTTCTTATTCACGGTAAAGATTATCCTTTTAACCACTTATTTAAGTTGAGATCTAGGCTGATGTTACTATATTCTATCTAGGAGATTACTAGGAGATAGAATACAGTAACACCGTCAGGACTAGAGGTCAAAAGAAATAAGGTATAAAGATCTGAACGTTTGTTTTCACCTTTTTTTAATTTACCATAGCAATACCGTACCAAAACTTATGTGCTTAACGTTGTTTTTATCTAAAATTGATAAAAATTTTAAAGTGCTACGCTAATTTTGCTAAATGTTAAGAAACTACTGTTTGTTTATTTATTTTTTATTAATGTCGTTCTCAAATTTTTATCTCTGTTAATTTTAACGTATATGTGGTCCCCGTAGTTCAGTTCAGTAATAACACTTAAGAATCATGACGATCATGAGATGTGTTGTGGCGACGACAGCGCACGTGTGTCATGTGTCGCGGCGCGGTAACTCGTGAAGCCTAAATGTCTCGCGCTCACCTCGCTCCAGTTCCGTTCGTATGTACTTTACGATGAGGTACATATTCGCAACTAGGTTGGGACCGTGATCCCGCTAGTGACTTTTTGTTTATGATATTGAAATTGCAATAGTTAGTTACCAATGCCACTGAGCTTTTAAATATTATAAGTGAAATCTTAGGCAGATCTAAGGCCCAGTTGTGAAGAAGACACATAAAAAATTGCAGCAAATTTAATGCTTAGATCCGATGCCAGCTGATAGCGTGGCATATTCCTGATATGTGTTATTGGTATCAATCATGTCGTAACGATGAAATAAATAAATATAAAATATGACAAATAGACATGTGCAACTAATCCTGAATAGGATTGTAGTCGTATCCGGTGCTACTCTTGACGTCTAATTGGGAATATAAAACATTTACACGAAACATTCCTCTTAGTCTCTGGGGTCCAAAATCTGTAGTTGGCTTCTGATTAACGTGGGGTATATTACAGATGTCCATGAATGGCAGTGACTGCATGTTCTTTTGCTACTTCAATTTTATAGAAAGTCCAAACGGATATATTTATATTGCTTTGAATGTATATCATGGACGGAAGCTCCTCTACACAGTAAAGACGCTCCTCGTTTTAACGTCGTTACTTTTTGTCCGTTACGCACATGACGCATGACGCAACGAGCGCGCAAACGCGGGTGAAAGTGCGCTCTCTCTTCCGGATCTTCGAGATCACTTGCTGATAGGGACGTGCGTTGTGATTTAAATATGGCGCATGTTGCTATTTAAGCAGTTTTTTAATCTCTTTATCGATAAAGATACAAAAGCTAATGTGACTATCGTCCTGGTTGAAGTTAAAGGAGGCAGCTAGAGGTTAAGTCCAGAAGTCGGGTAAAAACGTATTCCTATGAAATTATTCCTCCCATTACCAGCATAAACGGCTGAGCGCGCTGACGAACCTTTCTTTTTGTGGGAGTTATTTTATGCCCAACTTGCAAGGCGGACGAACCGAAAAAACATTAAAGAATATAATAATAAAATTTATTATTATTATTAATTTTACATGTTTAATAAAAAATAAATCTCATCATCAACCATTTCTGTCCCACTGCTGGGCACAAGTCTCTTCTTCGAGTGAGAAGGATTTAGGCCATAGTCCTCCACGCTGGCCAAGTGATTTGATTTTATTTTTGTATAACCAACTGTCTGTTTGTGTGCAGGTGGCTTAGAGGCGCGCTACTACGGCAAGGAGATCGGTGCGCTCTCGCAGCTGCACCACGGCGTGCGCGGCCGCGTGTTTGCCGTCGACTCGCGCACGCTCTACCTGCACGAGCTGCAATACGACGGCGAGGGACCCGGTGAGTTGCTCGTAGCACTTTCATGTACTACTCGAAAATTCGGGATCGTAGTAGGCAACTGCCAAGCACAACTCCAATGGACACCGTGAAACGCGAGTCGCCATTGGCGACTGAGATAGGATATTGATAAGCAATTGTGTGAATGAGTCGAATGGAAATTTAGGTGACTAGCGCGAATAGCGATAGATAACGAAGACATAAAAGCGTGATAGGGAAAGTTGACAGGTTATAATGATGCATGAGTCGATTGGAGACCAACACTGATAACCACACAAGTGCGAATTGACAGCTGACCGTAAAAGCGTGAACTGCGACAGTGAACTTGACAGGCGACTCTGACTGACTGGGGACTCAACGAATGAATTTGAGATTAAGACAGCTGCAACCTGCGACCGTATCGCACCACACGATTAACGGTAAGTAGTAGTAAAAAAAACGCAGGAGACCGACACTTCACTTCAGTCATATAAAAACTAAGGTTACAGGGCATCTATATAAGTCTAACCTGAAAAGCCATATATCACACCTCCATACATATTTAACACTCATAGTACTTTGAATATATATTTTTATATCGTTAAATTAAGTTTTTGTAAAACCACACCTTAATTTGACCATACCATCGCTAACCGTAAAAACAAAACTTTCAAGATAGATTAAGTTAATCCAAGTTCAGTGGGACACCACATGTACAGTAGTTTAACACCTCCAACTGTCGTTCAAGTCGGCCGGATCCTTTGATGTGTGAAACAACCGGCGACAACTTGCAACATTACCACGTTCCCGTAAACCGACTCACATTACGTTGTGGCAATTACTTCAAGTTGCGTGAACATTTGTGCGTATTATTGCGCTACTTTACGCTTTTTAACTGAAATCCGAAAAACATTATGAGTACGATGAAGTAAACGCATGTACACAAACAACCTGACTCAAACTGGTACTTCTAAATTCATTAATGGAAATTAGCTTCCGATTTCTAGATTAATCCAAAGTAAAAAATATGTCGTAAAGTGTATGCATCGTAAAGTGTAAAGTAATTTAGGATTATTCCCTTCCTTATTTTAATAATCATAATTAAAAGGTATAATTATACCTTTCTTTAATTTGTATTCAAAAAGAATCGGTAAGTTGGTATGTGGTATAGAGGTGCACGTATTTTCATATGACTGATCCATCACTGACATACGAGTATATGACCAAATTATTTGCCAAAAAATTGGTTAATTTACTAAATTATAAACATGAAGCCGCACATTTTAACGAATTATGTCAAAAGTGATACTATATTTTTTAAAGTTATTGTATAATTTATTTACGTCGTAAAATGTTGAACTGCAACGAGCCAGTTGTGCAATGAAGATAACGATTCTTTATTTTCAATTCAATTAAAGAAGTAGCGACAATTCGCCTCACCAGCTGTTAAGGTCAAGGCTTTGTTAAGGGTGGTGCATACTAATTATAACAAAGTGTCACTTTACTCCATTAAAGATTGGTCGTTTTAGTAGCCAGTGATATACAAGTGAAATACACTCTTGCCCTTTAAGATCCCGGGCTGCGAATATTGATCCATCTCGTATTTTTCAGTTATTTGCGAATTAAAATTAGCGTGCATCCACTAATTCGCTCGCATGGCCTTAAAATTTTGTGTTAAGTATTCGTAATACGGCAATACAAGGTGGTAGTCGCTAATAGGTTCTAAAAGCGTGTGAAACATTACTTATCAGCAATTGGATATAGACGCTTTCTACACTCATATATATCATGGTGGACAATGGTTCCATTCTGAGAAGATGCTATTAAGGCTAGTATCGAAACTTCAAATTCAAATCAAATTTCGATTAGTTTCGAGAGGTCCATTAACAGAAGTACATTTAAGATCAGTTAGATTGCACAGCGCATTGTTTAAGTCTTGGTAAATAATTTTGCTCATAGTTGGCAGTCCTAAAATGTTAGTACTCATTCATAAAAGGACCCGTCTGCTAGTCGGTCCGCAAATCAGCCAATGCCAATTTCTGCAGCGATGACTGATAATATACATAGTGCTTTCGTCTCCCAGAAAATCCCATTCTATATATTATTCCATTTAGAGAACCAATCACCATCTGGATAGTGTGTTAGAACCTTTCTTGGTACCGATGTCTCTTGTAATAACATCGGGGAATCAGCATCTGTCGCACCGTCGAATGTAAACTCTATCTCAACTGAACTAAGTGTGTTTTAACTTGTGGTAAGCAATCAAAAGGAGAGTTGTCAGAAGTGTATCTCATGTTCTAGGCGATAGAGTTAAGTTTCGCGAGTCGGGCCAAGTCAGAGGTAGTAATATATAAGTTCGGTGGGCCGCTTTGTCTGTGACGCAGATGTATAAAAGTAATGAAAGTGTTGTGGAGCTGCGTCGTCGCTCCGAACGTGGTCGCACTTTTGTTTCTTCGGAAAATTCTCTGCAACGTTTTTTATAAATGAGCCGAAAGGGCAGTAGGTCGCTGCTTTTTTGCTCAAAATATATATTTCATTTTATTAAAGTTTTCATCGCGACGCCACCGCCAAGTAAATATCGTGGGACGTGGGAATGGCGTGAATATTTTAGATGAACATGTTAGAACCCTCGTTATATTGAATCTTCACTTGAGATCTTTATATTAGGTATTCTATATTTTTCACTATAACCTCACTGAACCTCCTAATTTTTGGCAAGGTTTTCTTTTAGAAGTATGATGATAAATGACTTTATTCACCATACTTGATACCACCATACAGATTTTTTATGTGAATTGTTGACGCCAGTTACCTTAGTGTATGTTTTTTAACATTAAATAAATAAATAATTCTGTTTTATCAGAGTATGTTTCATTTTCACAAATGTCTGCGTACTCCATACTATGAGACTAAATATAATTTTGTAAGTATTACCCTCAAAACTCGAAGGAAACAGCCACGAGTGCGGGATAACGACAATAAATATATTCCAAGCGCGTCCCGGACATTTCGAAAGCTGCAGATGCAGATTGGCCGTTTTACTTCACATTTTATGTTGTTTGTTTTGAAATAAATTCGGAATATCTATCGTACATGTCAGGTTAAGTTAATGCTGAAGGTGGTGCAACCCATGAAGGGAATTAACTCCGGAGACAATACCACCCCACCGGTTTCTACTTCCTAGGAGCAGCGTCAAGCGCTGTTGTTTTGGTTTTAAGGGTGTGGTAAGGAAGAGACACTAATACGAGACATTATAACTTCGCTCTCAGCGGTAGAAATCTAACACCAATGTCTGTTAGGATCCTAATTCTATCTGGATTTATTCACAGATGTAATAAGCGACAGCGCATTTACTACAGTCCACCTGTGCTCGTTTGCTACTTTTGAATCATAAAAAATATAAAATTTTCGGGATTAAAAATCGGGATTTCGGGAATAAAATGTCGGGATTAGTCATTGTTAGTGAATGTTTAGTCAACCGCTCTAGGAAATTTTGTTATTTGAATTAACTATAACTCCAGGCGGACGGTATGTTTGTGTCTTTAATAAAGTAACTACGAAATACATATAGAATTGATTGACAAAGTAATAAGCCAACAAAACATCTTTGCGTACTACGGCCGAAAGGAGTTAGAATTTACCTGAAAAACAACTAGAAATGTGAGTTTACATAGGGAATAAGCAGTACAAATATATTCAAGACATGTTCCGAATTTTTCTAGAAGCAATTGCAGATGTTGGTATTTTCACTTTACAAGTCTTATCTTGTTTGTTTCTGAATAAATTCTATTTGCCAGGACAGCTGCTGTTTTCTTATCGGATTTGCGGCGAAACTTTTTATATAGTAAAATAATAAAATATGCGTATATTTTCACATTGTGTCCTTGTTCATATATTACTGTAGTGTTATTATT
>DWJS01000755.1:0-10299 GCA_018248975.1 Codatractus imalena | reverse complement strand
TTAACCCTATCACCAATCCGCATTGGCGCAGCGTGGTGGAGTATGCTCCAGGCCTTCTCCAGTTGTGGGGACTCGTGAGCAGAGCACATAAAAAGAATGCCATCCGAAGGACGGAAATGCGCATGAAATTTTGCCACTAGCGGTCACCCGTCCAACTACCGACCGCGCCCAACGTTCCTTAACTTTGTAGATCAGTTGAGTAGAAATTGTCTAGAAACTAAACCATCAGACGTAAACTCTCTGCTTTCTGGTAGGGAGCCTGTACTCCTAAAAGAAATAGATTGGTGGGGATAATATATTTTCGTACTGGTGAAAACACATAACTTAAGTAATTTGGTATATTTTAAATATTTACAATCTATAATTAGTCAAAAATAATATTACTATTTAATTTGTTAGTCGAGCAAAAGACAGACTTCATGCTAAATAACATATTTTCAATATTTTTTTTTCAGATTAATATCTGAAGACTCCATGTGGACCGACCTCATAGAAGAAATAATTACCACGTGCATAGAAGTGAACGACGCGGTGGCGTGCGTGGTCAACAATTCATCGCCGGAGGGCCACCTGCCTATGGACATGGGCGGGGTGGTGGTCACCGACCACGGAAATTCGGGGTGAGTGATCTAATTATCATTAAGGTCCATTGATGAACAATTTAAAATTTATCCCGATTATTAAGCATCCAAGCTTTGTTAGTTATCTTGTACTGCTTGCCTTGTAAGTCTTGCTTTGTCGTACTATGAATTTGAATCTGTGACTATATTACTATTTGTATAAAATATATTTTAACGTACTTCCAAAAGACTGAGTTAAAACAAAAATTAACGCATGATACAGATATAAGAGGCCAGATACAGATATAAACCGAATTTTTGAATTTTAATAAATTTGCTTTGTTTCTTATTTACGTGTGGTTGTAGGAACTTGCGGTTGGCCGACGGCCGTCCGGTCACCGCGCAAATGGTGCTGCTGTGTGCCTGGCGGTCTGTCAAGGAGGTGAGCCGGAACAAATGACATTTTACCACTTACTTGCCTTGTAAAAACAACTACAAACGATTACCATCGCTATATTAATTTGACTTTTGAATGTACCTAGGGTTTACCAATAGTCCACGTATCAGTGTGGCAAGTAACTCCCAATTGAGATTATCGGAACACGGCCGCTCCCCAGGCATGATCACTTCGCCTGGCGGAAGATCTCCCTTTGCCAAACTAGGGAGCGGCCGTGTTCCGATAGTATTATATATATGCAAGATGAGAAAATTTCGATACCGTGATTCAGGAATACTTGTGGCGCCATCTCAGCCACTTCAGCCCCTGACTATTGTGTATGTACATGTGTTGTCCGCGCAGGTGTCTCTCCTACTGGGCAGCATGTGCTCGCGTCTGTCGCTGCGGGAGGGGGGCGAGGGGGCCCCAGGGACCCTGAGCGGCGACCAATTGCGGCGCATGGGCGGCCACTTCACGGAGCTCCTGGCTAACACTAAGCACCGAGGTGCCTTCGAGCAGGCCTATGTGGGCTTCTGCAGCCTGCTGGCCAGGTATGCCAGAGAATCTTCTGCCTCAGGATCTTTGTCATCAACATGTGACGAAATTCCGCAACTCGTCAAAAGATGACGCCACAAGTATTCCTGAACCACGCTATGCAAGTTTTCTTAACATCTTGCATATAAGCTCCGAACTGAGACTATCGGAGCGCGATCCCCAGGCATGATCACCTACCCTGGCGGGAAATCTCCCGTTGCCAAAAACACATTTCCGTCACAATAGTTAACATGTCAATTTCATCACATTTCCGAGTGCCAACTGCTAGACTTGATGTAACTTGGAGAGACCATGAGGCTAAAATTTGGCAGATAGGTAATTTGTAAGTAAAAGACCTTGACTAAAAACAGATTTAGGGACATGTCAAATTTGAGACTTGAATTGTAAAGGCTTGCTTAAAATTAAAATTCACAAATGGATTGTATAGACCTACCAATATCTCAATCACTATACATTTCCTCATCGAGATTGAAGAGTTTCTTGCTTGATCTTTAAAATTTAAGGTCCAGTACTAATGAAATCAAAATGAGATCCTTTTGGAAGTATTCTCTCTCTAACAGATCAGAATTTTCCAAATATTTTTGTAATATTCAAAGTTATGATACACAGAAACAAATCATAAACAATCAAATCGACAATCTCCTTCTTGGAAAGGTATTTTTGTGTAAATATAATAATATTTTTAGATTGTGGCGTTGCCGTAGTCCAGAGCTTCATGAGCTACCACGGACCTGGTTAAGCGAGCTCATGCTAGCCATCCAACAGCCACCCAGCGAGCTCAGTGCCACTCGCCGGAGCGCCGGCCTGCCGTTCTTGATACAAGTATATTTGATTATATTCAACCCAGTGTAGAGGAGATGGGACTCAGACTGTCAGTAAAAAACACACCTGCACTCCACGATGGGAATCAGACATACGATACGCAATACGTAGTCAGCACATTACAATGTTCATATTATTGTAGTGGGCATTCTGTCGTCATATCTGGAAGTTCCATTAATATATAGATTATGATTATTTAACTTTAAAATCAACGTTTAATCTATTTATAATAATGTAAATTTAAATAGAAGTAATGTTCGTTAGAATCTCTGTTTGTGACCGTAATCGGCTATCGCTGCAGGTGTTTAGAAATGGACTCGTCATTAGTTGGACTAGGTTTTCATTTGTATCAATTTAGGATAATAAAAACCTTACCCGGTTACGACAGGCGCTAGTGACGACGGAGCTGCAGGTGCGCGGGCACCCGGCGGGGCTGCAGGCGTGCGCGGCGACGTTGCTGCGGCTGGCGGGGGACCCCGGGGAGCTCGGGGGCCCCACGGTGCGCGCGCACTGCGCCAACGTGCTCCGTGCACTCGTGCGGTGCTCCGCGCTGCACGAGGCCGTGGCGCCGCTCGTGGCGCCCGCGCTGCTGCTCGCGCTCGCCGGCTTCGAGCGACGCTGCTGGGAGGTGAGCCACCCCTCTGTCTGTACTCCGAGGGCAGGAACGAGTTATTGTTTGGTGTACATTTTACATGTAAACTAAAAATGAGACAAAGTAAACCCATATGTACGAAGTTATTCCTATTTCGTTAATAGTATATTATAATATAGTGTAATTCGGAACTATAATATCGACTATTTTCTGAACTGCATTCAGGTTAGAAAATCTGCTTAAAATCATCGATTGAAGAAGTTCTATTGTAACAATACATGGAGAGTTGAATTTTCATTAGTGCTCATATTTTTATGAATATTTATGGATAATATGTATTTATGTAAATAAAATATTGTGGCCTGTAGTATATTAGCCCCGCGGCTGCGCATGGTCTCAAGATAAGAAACGTCGGGCGTGGTCGGTAGTTGAATGGGTGACTACTAACGGCAAAATTTCATGCTGACTTCCATGCTTTGGAGGGCATGTAAGCTGTCGGTCCCGGTTGTTATCACAGGATAACAATCATCAAACCTTATCGGAGGCCCTATGAGCGATTTGAAAACATCCAACACGGGTTCGTCACTAGACCTTCTCCAGTTGTTGGGAGAGACTCGTAGCCACCAATGGCACGTAAGAGGGATGCAGGCAGTATATTAAATGTCGATAAAAAAGTAAAGTAAGTGGACGCTACTCCCCAGGAGCGCAATTCTTCGACGTTACTGTTCAGCGCGCTAATAGTGCGCGTGTTCGGCGTACAGCGCTCTCGCGACGCGGAGCAGCTCGTTACCCGCAACCGGATGACCGGCCGGATATTCTTCCTGCGCTATCCGCAGCTCTACGACTACATGCTGGTGAGGGATCTTACTATAAGTGTAGTTAGACACATAAGAAGGTGTAAGGGAGAGACACTTATAAGACCGTTTAGTAAGGGAAAGATACTTATCAAAGACGAAGGACGCTTTCTACACTCATAGCCCCACACTAGGATTCCCTGTGTCGCGGGTGCCATGTACACACACAAAGGCGATACACAAACACCCAGACCTAAAATAGAAATCTAAATTCATCACTTACATTTCTGGCTGGCCGGGGATCGAACCGGGAACCCTCTGCGTGTCAGACCGGTGTGGTAACCGCCGCCACGCGGGTTGTATAAGAACTTGAGAAACGTTCCAACTTATGCCTCAGGATTTAGTAGCGCATCGATGGCCAAACTCAGGCAGGTTGTCGATCCTATCTGGGGTAACATTTATAGGTTAATTTATAAATTATAGGTTAACACTAGCCACTTAACATTATATGGCCTGCGTTCTCGTTTGCTACTTACATATTATAAAAAATACACACACACACCTGCACACGCGTACTCACACACAAACTCATTTGCATAACCGTATGTACAAAAGGTAGACAAACTTCGATCTGTATAAAAATCTGTTTGTTGTTCAATTGCGATAACATGACAATCATATGATTGTCTGCTTATAATGATGTTAAGTTGATGGATTCTATTAACTGTTCAGAGGTAATAATGCATCTGCGTTTAACGTTAGTAATCATTGATGACCACTTACCACCAAGTGGGCTGCTTGTTTGTTTCTTCAAAAATAATAAAATAGATGTCTGTCTGACCGAGAATAGATACTTGAATCCTGTGTTGATTGTTGTGTGAAGAACCGTTACACCGAGCAGGTCGTCTTATAGTTGATTAATACACCTATAACACGCCTACACTATTATTTTAACTAAATGTTATATCAAATTACTATCATTTCATGTTGTAGAGCAAGTTGGAAGAAGTGAGCAGTAGCCAGGACTCAAAGCTATTACGTCCGGCTTTATATCCAATTCTGTTGTTGCTGTCACGACTCTATCCATCCTCTCTCGAGGGAACAGTGTCTAATTTGAAGGTGAGATGTTTGTACTCTTAATAGTTGTGAGTAACATTGCCTTGAAAAATCGCTTAAATTTGTTGAAACAGATGCATGTATTTCTGTCACTGTAGTATTTGCTTACATGTCGTTTGTTGAATGTGAAAACATGGTATGTATTATGTCCATAATATGTAATATAATATTTTCCATTGAAATTTATTTTTGGGTAATGTTTCAAACAAAATGGCTGAAAAAAAGGAATAAGGAAGTAATATATTTGATAAGAGAGAAAATAAAACTCGCTGAATTTCTCGCCGGATATTCTCAGTCGAAGTTGGGTTTCGATCCGGGGGTAATATAAGTAAAAATATGTAATCCGACAATTCATAAGTGCCCTCGGGGGCCCATACAAAGTAAATACATTTAATTTATGTATGGAGTCGTATGCACCGTCCAGGGATTTATGCTATGGTACATAAATAAAAGAATTAATTGCAATAATTGGTATAATGACTTAATCCTATATGGAAGGGTTTAATGGTTACGAGTACGTTAACGTAGCGATCTAATGCGAATCGAGTAATGTAATTATTTAAATGACGCGGGGCGGCATAAATGCTGATAGCGCGCGACATGACGTCCGAACTAGAAATAAAAATTAACCGGCTATACCAAAATATAGATTACGTAAGGTAACCGAATCTTTCATGGGGAACCGTATTCGCTATTATGATAGAATTCCAGACAGCACGACAATCATTTTGTCGACGTTCAAAAAGAATTCTGTGAGAATCGACTTCGAATAAAATATTTTGACTTCGTCCGTGCAGCTGGCGTCGTTCGTGCGGCCCGTGCGCGCGTGCGCGGCGGGCGCGGCGCTGGCGGCGCGGCGCCGGGCCGCGCGCGCGTCCCCGCCTCGGGCTCGCAGCGCTCGCTGCTGTCCGTCGCTAGCGACAGCGCCACCTCGCGCCGTCCGCGCGACCCTCCCCGCTGCTACCCCCATCCGGCCGATGGCTTTTCTCTCTTCGTGAGTGGGCGCTTCGCTTTCTAACATACTTCCGCGATCCGATAGCCCTCGACGTTTAAACTTACGAAAGGTTGACCGCGTTATCCAAAATCTCTTTATTAAATGAAAGCATAGTTTGTTATTAACTTTAATAATATGCATTGTTATGTAATGTGTACATGACATGACGCACATCATACTGACTATTATTAATATAAGTATATATAGGGATATTCTCCACTTTAACGCGACAAGTCTCCTAAGGTCAAAGGGTGTGCTATGTGCAGAGAGTTTGTTGAATCGTTTGAGGTATCTTTCAAGTTTTATTCACTGTTCTTTTAAAAATTGTGTGAGAGATTCGGCGCGTCTTTGAAATAAATTGCGAAATATGAGATAGTATTTGTAAAGAAGTAAAATGATAATCTGGGAATTAAATTGGCTCGCGAGGGCCGTCGGACTAATCCGCAGCTCCTGTTTCTGGGTCGCTCGAATTTAACGTGTACAGGCTGCTCAATAACGTTATTCATCAAATACAAATTTCATTTTACCTTAGCTCTGAAATCCATTATAGATATTTACATAAGAAAAGTGATAATTTAAAATGTTCTTAAATCATCTACATATTAATATAATATTTTGTTTATGTAACCATCATATTGAAGTACTATCGTAGGGTAGTCTAATACACTTACATTGTTTTAGATAAGTAGTCATGATTACTATTTCCACTTATATTATATTTTCATTACTTCAGTTGCTTCTAGGGGGCTTTATTTGCGATGTTCTATGGTGCTATAGTAGATATTTTATTTTATGAAATGGTTTTATTTAGGCAATACAAATGTTTCTGGTTAACTGCATTTCTATGGAATCTCACCAACGTAGTATGTACATTATATTACAACACATTGGGAATACTGAAACCATGAACTTATTTAACGAGGATTGTCAAAATGATTGGAAATACTTATCTTAAAAATGTATTGGGTTTTGATGATTAAATTAACATTATTATATTTCTATTGAACATAAGTTCTCTTAAAGAGTTTTATAATTTTACTGTTAATAAGTTCTCCGTGCTTTGCAACGTGTGAGAAGAAGCGACGTAAAAGACAGAAACAACTCCTTTTTATCCAAAGTAATTAGTATCCGTTAATTATTTTGGCGACCCTCACCTCTTGTTCTGTACGATACTTGTATATCGGTTCATTGTATTTATGTAAAAAGTACGGTGTGCACCGGTAGTTTGACGCGCGTGTGTGATTGGGACGCAGAGACATGCTAGCAACAACAACATAATGGTCGGCGAGAGCGGGTCGCTGGCGCGGCGGTACGCGCGGCCCTCGCGAGAGTCGCGCGACTGCAACGCGAACGTGGCGCGCACGCACGCGCGACTCGCCCACCAAGGTCACCACGGTCATCACGGTCACCACGCGCATCTGCGACACGACAACACACTCGACATTATTCTAAAACCTCTCATAGAAAGCACGCAGTAAGTAAGGCTTGCCCAGGATTCACCGAGGCACACGTAGTGGAATGTTGCACGCATTGGTTTGTCCCCTCCCGGTGCTCGGAGGCTCAGTGTTTTATGTTTTCTTTGTTGTGTTTTGCATGCGGTTCGGTAGTGGATGCTGGTGTCTATTAATTAGTTGTAACTAACACGGACTGACTAACACATACTGGTTACTTTTATTTATTTATTATTTTGTAAATATGTAATTATATTTTTGTTATTAAACATTTTACGTTTTGTGTGTAATCTAGCACCTTTTTGTCGCTAATTGTTATTTTTGTTCAAGCTAAATTTATTGTATTTCAACAGTTTTCTGTATGGCTTACACTTATTTTTAATTGAATACAGGCTGCAGAGCAATTGAATCCAGCCCATGAAACACCTAGCGCGGCCAACTCTACAATGTCATTATCTACCAACCTCAATAAATCTTCCAGGGCTGCTGAAATGAGCACCGAGTTGTAAAGTTGAGGATTGTAAATAAAGAAAGATTTATTACTTAATTTTTGTAATGATGTAATTCGCTATAAGGTTATACAAATTCGTCTCGTAACCCTGTTCAATGTAATATTACTCCTTGTGTAACTTCTTCTTTCAAAGTTTCAGTAAATCGAAACATTTGATAGTTTTTCTCAAATTGCGAAAAGTGTACGAAATAGTGTGTTTTATTTTTCATTGAAAATCAATGTTTTTTATAAGAAATTTACATTAAATACGGACAAATTGATACTTTATTTGCTGATATCGGCGTAATCTTTTTTACACTACAATCAAACCTTTTAATTAACTGCGCTGTAAATAGGTAAAAATGACCTGTATATGAATGAAGTTATTTTACAAAATGAATAATTTAATCACTTATTTTGTTTCATTATGTCACAAATCATATGATAGACGTTTGTTGCCACATTGAAATGAACTATTGAAGATTATCGGAACATTTATAGTTGATTGACGGTTAAGGAAAACATCGTGAGGAAACCTACACGTCTAAGAGTTCTAAACAAAAAAAAGTTCTCAAAGGTGTGTGAAGTCTACCAATCCACACTTGGCGAACGTGGTAGACTATGGCCTAAAACCATCTCACTCTGAGAGTAGACCTGTACCCAGCAGTGGGAAAGAAATGCTTGATGATGATTTATAATAGGAGAGACAATGCGGTATTATGAAATTGTTCGTAATACTCTGTGTGCATCTTTTATAATTAAGATGTTACATATGTGCTTTATAAAAATAATACTTGCACTAACTTGAAGGAAAAAATGAAAAACCATTCGATGTGCTCGAATGCTTCATAATGTTCTGAGAGGAATATGTAGGCTACTCTTTAAGCCAACGTGTTGATGGCCAAAAATCCACCTAATTCAAAGAGGAGGCCCGTGGCCACCAATGAAACAGTCATGGATTAACAATTAATATTATTACAATTATAATTAAGAGGCAAATAATACTCCTTCATATTTAAAGGATTTTTGAAAATAATATATTTTATCGATATTTTTAATACCACACATTCATCTTTAAGCCAAATTGTGGCATTTATATTATAATGTGATTAATAACATTTTGTATGTAATTGTGTATATAATTATTTTTACGATATTAATACTAATAGTAATAGTAAGTCAAACTCAGGCATCTAATACTCATAAAGATTGACATTTGTGCCAAAGAGAATACTTACCCACAATTTACATTATGATTAAGTAATGTACTTTAGTTTACTCGCGCATTGTTAGTGAAATAGGTATCTCGACTTTACAAAAATATATAAAGTAGAGACGAATCAAGCTCCATGTTGCCGAGAAAGCGTAAGGGAAATTTTATTCAAAAGAACTATTCGAAACTTTCGCAATATTAACATGCCAAGTACTAAAATATTACAATGTGGATCGCTGTTATTTTTCATAAAAGTAAGATGTTAATTAAGTTATTTTATCAAAGTTGGAGCGTTTATATCACTGAAACAGACGGGATACGATAAAGAGGTCCGGTCTATAAGGGCTTCAATATTTGTAACATGCTAAATGTACCAAAAGGTACAGTGAAATTGTAACACCTTGTCACCTTAGTATTAAAATACAAGTGTACAATATGTAAAATTCATGATTTCATATGACTTTTTGAGGCTTTTTAAAATATCCCGTGTCGATAGCCAGCAGTACGGACATTTATTTTAAATAATGATTTCGATTTTCGCAAAAAGACAGAAATTTTGTTCGTGTACTTCAGAATAGTTACGGGCACTGGATGTCGTGCTCGCTAAGACGCCCCTAAATAATACTGTCGAACTGAATTATTTTTCTTAACGACTAGCTACATATAAATACTTAATTGACAGCTATGCCTTAAAATACCAGGTCTTTTCAACTGCCTTCAACAAAGGGAGGAGGTTTTAATTGACCTATATTTTTTGTGTTACCTCAAAACTTTTCACTTAGTGAGCTGACTTAGAGGATCTTTTTAATTAAAAGCTGGTACTTGTCATATAGTTCCATTTAAATCTGACCAAAATCTGACAAGTCGTTTTTTAAGTTATTCTTAATAATTCGTATTCCATCGACCTTATTGATCTATTAATGTTTTTTTTACGTCATAACTCTATTATTTAAAACCCAATTACAGTTTTTTTTTTGTTGGGACCGTAATACTTGCATAGGGATCCCATTCCAATTTCATTCACAAAAGGAACTTTGGTTTCGACAATACAACAGGACAAGAGGACTCCTCACATTCGAATAGGAAATGTTAAAATATTGACAGTATTATGACTCAACACTTGATGATGATGATGATTTCAACACTTGGTAACTAAAAAAAGAAAAAAAGACGCTTTCTACACTCATAGCCCCACACTAGTTCCCTGTGTCGTGGGTGCCATGTACACACACAAAGACGATACACAAACACCCAGACCCAGAACAGAAATCTAAAT
>DWJS01000754.1:0-10299 GCA_018248975.1 Codatractus imalena | reverse complement strand
CCCCTCGGCCTCCATGAACGACATTAGATTGTAAATTATATTTTGAAAATAAATTTCTTTACTGAAATCTCTTTTACTATTATTTAAGTTATTAGTTTATTTTGAAATAAATTTGGAGCCTCATTTTAAGTAATTATTTAATTATTAGGACCTGATTTCATTGCCCTTGGCTATATAGCTACGCCACTGCATAAGTATATTTAGTAATAAGGTGTAATATGTCTTTGAGATTAATATTAAGCGACTATTGACAGCGGATATAGGATAACGCGTGGAATTATTAGTACCTCATATTAAGTGCACTTTTTAAACAACGACAGCGCATAGATGTAAGATTGTACTGTGGTTTGTTATGTCGTTTGAAAGTGTTCGAATTTCAAATTCTGTTCTTTTTTTTGTATGAAATCGGCTATAAATATTTTGTCTTTTTTTTTTAAATTAATATATGATTTTTTATTATGGCAGCAATTTGAAACACATTAATTTCTTCTCAATTTTGAATGACAATCGCCGGCTGTTATATGTGTTTTTTTATCTGCTAATATGCATTTTTGTGTGACAGATGATGTGTGATGTGATTTGGTTAGTAATAAGAGCTAATGTCCATATTATTTCCTAGTTGTAATATTTGTACTTTCTCTTCCCACCGCTTTGAGAGAATTATAGATAGCTTTCATTAAATATAATGCCGATGGAAATGGTTGAATCATACAAATTGTATTATGGGGTCGAGCCTAAAATTTATCTAAAAATATGAGTAGTTTCAGATCGGTAATAAAACGTAAAGTAACGGTTAACGGTTACACGCGACAGTTTAAAAAGTTTTCGTGCGGGAAAGGGCACTGTTTCCTGACTTGTTGCGTCACTGCGATTTTTTAAACTCTAAATATCATTTGTAAAATAATTCCTTCCACATTTTTAATTAGCTTCTTCCTTTACATTAGTTACTGTTTGCGTCCACTTTACTTTTGGTCATAATAATTCAACCTTATTGTCGCCTTTTACACATGTATCTTCTACACGATCTCGATAGCGTGATTCACAAAGCCCCGCCTACTTTTATAAGCGCCATCTATCCTTTCATGAAGTTATATATTCTTTGTTTACATATTTAGAACTACCTTGATGATAGATAGATAGACGGCGGGATATACAAAAATGATTTTTTTTATAAAAACTCTCATGAAAACTAAATTTTCGTGACAAAATTATATTTTTATTTCAGTGCAGTCAACATCCCTGTTCAAGGGATGATTAAGTTACGGGTAAGAGAGGAAGTTTCGAAATAATATTGATGTGTCAATTTGAAAGTCCAATTTTGGTGAAAATATGATTTATTGTTAACATTTCAATCAAGGGAGAATCAAAAAGGAAACATTTTTAGAAATGTACCTACCTCATTTATCAAGTCGATGCCGAGATTTGTGATTATTTAGTGATTTTTTAGCTAATCGATGCCCGCGAATTGCTTTGTTTAGAATGAGCACGTCGAGTAGCCTATTAATTTTCTCTATGCTTTCAACATCTGTACTTTATATATACCGTAACTTGAGAAATAATAGAACAGTCAGCATCCCACACAAACTTTTCCCTATTTCGCTCCCGTCAAATTTAACTTTCGCTACGAAAGCCCGTGTCCTTTTCAAATGTCACGTCTATCTCTACACTAAAATTCATCAAAACTGGTTCACGGCTTAAACGAAACAGACAGACAGACAAACAAAGTCACTGTTGCATCAATTCTTATTAGTTTTGACGTATTAAATTACCTATCACTATAATCTTTGTATTATTATTTAAGCATATTTTAATTTAAGAATGCATTTTATAATTAGGTTTAAAGAAATTTATTTCTCATAAAAAACATACAGTTTCGCTTAAAATGAGATACAAGGTTTATAATTGTGCTTACTTTCCTATTGCCTCTGGGCTGCTTTGACAATATTGTGTGATCTACATTACATTAGTGCATAGAAATTTTTTGAGTTCATTTTTATACACACTTAAAGTTTTACATTCTTTTATGTAATTTGGTAACATATTGTACAGCTGTACTCCTTCAAATAAAATGGATTTCTTTCCGTACGACGTTCTGACTTTAGGTAGTTGGATTTTATATTTGTTTCTTAATTTGTGACTCGTAACTTTTCTATGTAATTGTATATTTGATTTTATTGAGCTAGTGGTTATATTTCTGATAAGTATGCACGTGAAGTATATATAAAGGTTTCGGATATTTAGTAAGTTTGTTTTTTTATATAATTGCAAAGTTGGAGTATGATACGGGTAATGAAATAATACTTTAATAATTTTGTTTTGTGTTCTTTGTAATTGATTCAAGTTCGATTTCGCTGCTGAGCCCCATATTTCAATTAAATATTCGAGATGTGATTTTACTAAGGAGTTGTACATAATGGTGCCTACTTTTTTTGGAATACAATTGGCTATTTTACGTAATACCCCTAGTAGTGATACTAGTTTAGTTTTTACATGTTCAATGTGAGATTTCCAAGTTAGAGTATCATCTATCCATAAACCAAGATATTTTTCTCGATGTGAACGTATAATATGTTCATTATTTAAAGAGAGCGGCCTGAAATCTGGTAAGTATTTATTTTTGGCTTTAAAAATCATATATGTTGTTTTTGATGTATTCGTTGTTAATAAATTATATTTAAACCATTCATTGAGCTTGTCGAGATCTCTTTGTGCGTTAGTTACCATATTATGAATTGATTTGTCGAAATAGAAAAGACATGTGTCATCTGCGTATAATGTCAAGTGTCCTGTTAAGCCTATTTTGTTAATATTATTAATGTAAATTAAAAATAGTAATGGGCTAATTATTGAGCCTTGAGGACAGCCATATGTTATTTTTTGCCTGGTACTAGTGAAGTTACCTATCTTTACAACTTGACTTCGATTTTGTAAATATGATGTCAACATATTAAGGGCTGTGCCTGTAATTCCAATATTGCTTAATTTCTGTAAAAGCTTTACGTGGCTTACTGTGTCGAAAGCCTTTTTTAAATCAATAAATATTCCTAGAGCAATGTTTTTTTTATCAATGTTCGTTTTTATCTTAGTAATCAAATCTATTGCGGCCGTGAGTGTTCTTGATTTAGGCTGAAAACCATATTGTTCCGCTATGAAGAATTTTTTTTTTGTTAGGTATATGTTTAACCGATAATATAGGATTCGTTCAAAGATTTTAGATATAACAGGCAGAACTGATACCGGTCTGTAATTATTTGGGTCAGATTTACTGCCAGATTTGAAAATAGGGCTAACCTTGGCAATTTTGAGTGTATCAGGGAAAACACCGTATTTTAAACATTTATTGATACAGTTTGTTAACTTATCACTAATTACATTTTTGAGACATTTGATTACTTTTGTACTTATTCCGTCTAAGCCGTTACTGGTGTTGCTATCTAGATTATTTATTATTTGAGCTATTTCGTGTGAATCACATGGCGCGAATTCGCTTAAAGTTACGTCATGTTTCGAGTTGTTTTCATACATTAAACTATTTCCGGTGTTTATATGATATATATTGGGTATTTTGTTTGCTAACTCTGTGCCAACTGATGAGAAAAATAAATTAAATAAGTTACAGATTTCCGTACCTTCAGTAATTAGTCCCGAACTCGACATTAAATTTGGAGGAGCACTGCTATTTTTAACTTTATTTAGCGACAAGTTGTTGATAGTTTCCCACATTTTTTTAGGTTTATTATAATTTTTATGAAATAAATTGATGTAATAGTTTTTCTTATGTTTCTTGATCAGCATTTTCACTCGGTATTGTTCTTCCCGGAAGTTCTTTTGTATACTTTTATCTTGAGGTTTCAGTTTACTTTCTTGCCATAAACTGTTTCTTAAATTTATTGAGTCAATTATGTTTTTGTTTATCCATTCATCTTGAAAATTATTCAAAAACTTTATCTTGTTTATTCTATTCCTGTCTATCAATTCCGTTATGTATTTTTCTAGGTAATAATAGTCGTGCTCTTCGTTAATGTAATCTGTTGTTAAGGCGTCCTTGTACAGTTTGTCATAATCTAGTGCTTGGTAATGTATTTTCTTATTATTCATTGGAGCCAGCCTGCCAATTTCCAGATATATCTGCTTGTGGTCGGAAAGAGATGATTCTATTATCGACAGGTGGAATGAGTGGTTTTTTACATTTGTACATACATGGTCCAAGATGGTGTTTGTTGTGTTTGTTTCTCGCGTGCAGTATTTCTTGTTGATTTTATTGAGTATTTCGTATCCTGTTTCTTCTAGTTCGTTTGAGTACTTTGTTGTATGGTTGTTTTTACTAAGTAAATCGATGTTGAAGTCGCCAAAAACCACTGTTCTTCTTCGCTGTTCTAACTGGGATGAATATATCTCCAGAAAGTTATTTACGTTCGTTTCACCAGGCTTATACACCGCTCCTATATGTAATGATAGTTTCTGGATATATATCCATAGGTAGTGATTTCCGTCTTCGTATCTTTCTTCCGTTATTTCATATTTTATACTGTTGTGCACATAAATAGAAACACCACCGCCTTTGCTATTTTTTCTGTAACTGTAAATATGTTTGTAATTTTTTAATTGATATAGATTGGCATCGTCCTCCGAAGTTATCCAAGTTTCCGTAAAAACGAGTAGATGTGTAGTCTTCGGTATTGCTTTCAATATGCATTTTATTTCGTCAAATTTCCCAGCCTTACGAATGCTACGCAGATTTGCATACAGAAATCGTAGTGATGAGGGATGTAAAGGGATATCTTCATATCTTGCTACTATTTGGTGATTTATTCTACTAGAAGTCCCTGTACAAGTTGACTTAAGTAATGATGCTGCTACTGGTTTTTTTGAATATTGTTTTTTGTCGTTATTGTGGGTATTCCTTTGATATATTTAATGATAAGATTTTGCTCACCGTTTTCCATGCGTTTATTCAACTCTTCTTTTAAGGTTAGGAGATACCGTTTCTGAGTCGGGGTTTGGTCCGCATATATTTGTATATTATTCGGAAGTTTTGTTCTATTCCGAAACATGTACTTCGGGGTATCCGCATTTTTAAAATGTGCTTTTATTGGCCGATTTTTATTAGGTATATATTTTCCTAGCCTTAAACATTTAATTGGTGTCGGACAATCTTCACTTAATGATTTAATAAGTTTTAAAACTTGATCGTTATCGTATTTTCGCCTAGCGTATGAGTTGCTTTCATTTTTTTCCGAAATACCCACAATTATAATATTCTTCTCGCGATCGCTTCGGTCTTTTAATTCTAGGAAGAGGTTTTCGTGTGTAAGAGCGGGCGACTTTGATAATGAGTTATTATCGCTGTATTGATTCTTTATATATGATATTTCACTTTCTATATGTTTAATTTTATCTTGCTGTGCAGTATTATTTAATTTAATAGTTTCGATTTCTTTGTTCATTTTCTCGAATTGCTGGGTAAAATTTTCTGTAACTAATTTTACTGTCCTTATTTCATTTTTTATTTCGGATATTTCTTCTCGTATTTGAATTAAATTTTCATTTTGAGCTTTTCCAAATTCTTCTAAAAACTTCATTATGTCTGCTCGGAAGCTGATAAAGTCCTTTTTATACTCTTGTACTTCAGTTCGCTCTTTACGTTTTCTTGAATTTGTATTGATGTATGAGTCAATATCTACGTGGGTGGATAGATTCGGTACCGATCCGCTTGCGCTTTCGCTTCCGCTTATTAGTGTGGCACTAGGCGGCGTTCTTTGCAGGCTCATTGTTCTTGACGTGCAAGCGATTTTGTAATAATTATCGAAAATGTTCCAAAATTTGCTGAAATAACCTTGACATTGAACAAATTATGCCGCAAACAATCTTGTTTTATTTGGACAGATGAGTGTCAAAAATCATTCGAAATTCTTAAAAATTCATTAACTACTTCGCCAATTCTTCAATATCCTGATTTTTCTGATGAAAACGAATGTATTATATAAACCGATGCATCAGATATAGCTATCGATGCTGTGTTATGTAATAAAGATTTAAGACCCGTGGCCTATGCTAGTAGACCCCTAAATAAAAGTTGAGTGAACTACCCTACAATCCACAAAGAACTTGCTGCTAAAGTTGCAGTGAACTATTATAGACCATATTTGTATGGCAGATAATTCACTATTATGATAGATCACAGACCGCTTGTATATTTATTTGGAATGAAAGATCCCTCGAGCAGGTTGCTAAAGTTTCGCCGGACACTTGAGGAGTATGATTTCAAAATTGTATATGTGCAAGGAAAGGACAATAGTAGTAGCGGATGCATTGTCTAGAGTCTCTAGAGTGTGATGGACATCAGATGAACTAAAAAATATGAATGAAAAAAATTCGGGGGTAAATGTTATGACTAGAGACTTAAGGAAACCGCGTGATTTGGTTGAGATGGTATTAGTAGAAAATAATAAAATAAGTAACTATAAGAAAAAGAAAATAGTAGAAGAAGAAAAAGAGTATTTTGCGTATATTCCTATTAGAATGATGTTATGTGTGAATCTTAACTTTAGGGCACAATTTTCACGAGCTGAATTTGTGGCAAAGTTAGAAGAGTTTTGCAAGAAAATAAAAGTAGAGGAAAGTGCATTATAAAAGATAATCAAAATGAGGAATTTATAAAAGGTTTATGTAAGGTGCTACAGTCTTTATCTACATGGTCCGGACCAAGAGTATGCATACTGAGAGGAGTTGAAAGAGTTGACGATATGGCTGTTAAAGATTTTATTTTACGTGATTTTCATCTTCTACCAACTAGCGGACATGCTGGTGGGCGTAGAATGATAAATAATATTAAAAAAAGATTCTACTGGCCTAGACTTGAACAAGATATACTTGATTTTGTTAACAAATGTTTTAAGTGCCAGAAATTGAAATATAGTAGATACACTAAATAACCTACAACTTTAACCACGACAGCGACAACCGCTTTCCAAAAAATATTTTTAGATCTTGTCGGTCCTTTAGATAGGGACGAAAATGGAAATTGTTATATTCTCACTATTCAATGTAACCTAAGTTCATTGAAGCTTACCCTATTAAAAATAAGGAAGAGTTTTGGAGAGCATTTTATTTTACGATTCGGAATTCCTCATATTATTGCAACGGATAGAGGTACCGAATTTATTTCTAATACTATGGTAGAGGTGTGTAGGCTACTTGAAATAGAAAAGTTATCGTCTACGGCTTACCACCAACCAAAAAATCGAGGCGTGGGAACAAGCCGAGATCCCCCCCGTCCAATAGAATCTGATGAAGAGTTCTCAGACGCGTCATTTACATCAGAGAACGCGCAGGGAAGACCCAGCATCATCAGAACTACACACAGGCGGCGAGGGGTCAAAATGGACATGGCCAACAAATTCGCCAATGAGCAGCTCTAGAGGGCGAAGGACGCATTGGAGGCTGCAGGCAATATGAAAAAAGAGTGCAAAGTGATCGCACTCGAATGCCTGCAGACCCTATACGAAACCGTACTGACCATGTCGGACTCCAGGTCTAGACACAAATTTAACCTGGAAAAGGAGAGGTCACGCCACGCCCAGGAACTCATCAGGGTGGAGAGGGCCCACAGCAAAAGAATGGTGGAAACCATAAGAACCCTGACAGAGGACCTGCAGAAACCTCACACAGACATCAGCGGGAACCTACAGGAGACAAAGGCCATCCGAAGCTGGCTTGGATACGAGACCCAGG
Organism: Codatractus imalena; assembly: GCA_018248975.1. Classification (NCBI taxonomy): domain Eukaryota; kingdom Metazoa; phylum Arthropoda; class Insecta; order Lepidoptera; family Hesperiidae; genus Codatractus; species Codatractus imalena. The sequence continues at coordinate 2,565 of DWJS01000754.1, read as the reverse complement.
AGCCATACAACCAAATTAAAGAAATAAACAAAAACGTTAGGGAGATCTCAAAGACAGTCTGTCCCCGTCCACAAAAATGGAGGAGAAGGGAACAAACGACCTCGAACCCCTTCTAAAAAACCACGTCAAAATACTGGCTGGCGTGAATTCAATCTCCAACTGGACGGGCTACGCAAAGACATCGACAGACTGAAGAAAAGCTTGGACCAAATGCATAACGACAACACAAAGTTCCTGGAAAACCAACAAACCAAGACAGCTACGGGGCAAGTACAGAAAACCCGCAAAGAATTAAAAGACATTAAACACCAGCTGTCAGAACTAAACAAAAAAATAGAACACAAAACACCACTCAAACAACAAACACCTAAACCCCCGTCACAGGACATAAAAGAGCATCTGCAGCCAATAAAAGAACGCCTGGAAGCAGTGTCATCAGAGCTAAAGACTATACGCGAGCTCAAACAGAAAACATCACCTCCAGCAATAAGCCTGGGAGCAGAGATGGCACTGCAAGAGCTCGCAAAGCCTAAAACCTATACCCAGGCAATTTCTAGGCCCCCACCCCCAAAACCCAACCTAAACCCTGATCATCTCATCAACGGATCCCGAAAAGACCGGAGAAAACGTAATTGATACGATCAGGGCGGACCTCGACTTAAAAACCACAGGAGCAAAAGTGGACGGGGTAAGGAAGGCCAGAAATCAATCAATTATTCTAAGCTGCAGAACCAAGGAAGACATGTCCCTGGTCCAAAAAAGAATGTCAGCGGACAAACAACTCAAAGTAGAAGTGGCCAAAACCAACAACCCCTTGGCCAAAATAAAGGACGTCCTAGAACACCTATTAGCACAAAATAAACACTTGCTAAACGGCGTCGGCGAACAGGACAGGACTATCAGAGTCCGCTATAGGAAAAGAGCGAGGAACCCGCATGAGTGCCACCCAATTTTGGAACTCTCCCCGGAATTACACAAAAAACTCGTGGAGGCTGGAACAGTATACATCGGCCTCCAAAGAAGACCCAGTGTGGACCAATCTCCATTAGTGCTCCATTAGAAGGACCGGCAAAATATCAAAAATGAACACCAGGCATTCAGCGATGAGTGCCCAGAGAGACAAAAGTGGGGTGCCATAGCGCGGTCCCGCATAACCTAATAAATTGCTAAGGACACCAAAGGACCAGAACTGTCCCCCCCGAATCAAACCGACAAAACCAAATTGTGGATAATACAAGCCAATCTGCAACGCTGCAAATTGGCAACCGCTGAACTGATCAAAGCTGCAAGGGAACAAGGAACACAGATAGCCCTCATACAAGAACCGTACGTGAGTAAAGAGGGCAGTGTAAAATAATACCCAGGAACAAAAGTCAACCAATGTACCCTCAGCAGACAAAAACCAGTGAAAGCGGCAATACTTGTCTTCGGCGACCAGCTGGAGGTCACGCATGGTCACCTGGCGTGTACCCAAAATGCGTGCCAAAATCTGAAAATTCATAACCTAATAGTGGCGGGGGATGTAAACGCCTGGAGCCACTGGTGGGGAAGCTGCCACGAAAACCAAAGAGGAACAGCTCACAGCACCTTCCTGAACGATATGGAGCTGGAGATCCTAAACACCGTGAGAAAACCAACCTTCGAAACCTACAGGGGCGACAGACTTTGCAAGCACAGTGGACGTCACTGCCTGCTGCCGGTCGCTCCTAAGGAGAATAGATGACTGGAGAGTGGACGGAAGCATAACAACATCGGATCATAACGCCATTACCTTCGCGATACGCCTAGACGCATTAAAGCCAATAAGGCCTGCGACTACACGCGTATATAACACCAAGAAGGTAAACTGGACGGACTTCCGGACACTTCCGGAATTATGGCATACACAACTGCCATTCAGGAAGCATGCGAGAAATCTGTTCCTAAGGCAGGGCCATGGAAAGGGAACACTAGACTGCCTTGGTGGTCAAAGATCCTCGATCAAGCCCGGAAGGACACCCTACGGAAAAAAGACGAATCCGTAACACTGCACCCCACCGCCGAGAGACGGTACAAAAGAATACCTCAAAGCTAAGAAAGATTAAACAAAACAGGCACAAAACGCACAAACCCAAAGTTGGAAGGATTTTGCTCTAGACAAGAAAAAGACAACATGTGGGATGGCATCTACAGAGTCATCAGGAAAACAGCCAGGAGGCAAGACGATCAAATACTACTGGTTGCCGAAGGACATACTCTGTCCCCAGAACAATCGGTGGAACTCCTGGCAAACACCTTCTATCCTGAAGACGCCGTAACAACAGATAGCCATTACCACGCACAGCTTAGAAAACACACGGAGGAACAAACAAAAACACTAGCAGAACTGTCAACGGACGACCCGACAACAGCATCGCGTGAACATTGCTAATGAGATGTTGGAATCTGTCCGCGACGACCCGAATTTGCTACAGAGGGTCATAACTGGTGACGCCCAGTTCGGTCGAATGTTTCTTCGATTGCAGGGGCGTGGTGCATCATGAGTTCTTGCCACAGGGTAGAACGGTGAATAAGGAATATTACCTG
>DWJS01000753.1:0-10303 GCA_018248975.1 Codatractus imalena | reverse complement strand
TTGTCCATGTTGCAAACATACTTTAGTTCGAAGTTTTTAGATCGATCAAAATGACTATGTATTAAAAATAATCAAGTTACTTTAAAAAAAAAACGTAAATAAACCTTATATACAAAAGTTCCATCAGTAACAAGTTCATGTACTGACGTCTCCTAGGCATAACAACGTGGGTAGCTAAATATACTTCAGTCTCAAATTTCTCAAAGGAATACTTTCCAATCTACATGTAAATCCACTTTGACATTGACACAACTAGACGTTATTGACAACTTGATTACCGGACGGAGCTTTTTGTTTGACTTTGGTTTCTGATCTAAATGTACTGTTATGGTTTTGCCTTTATTTTGCTTTGTCGCGGTGACACACCTACACATACACTTTTACCTTTGCGTGTGCCTTATTTGCCTTCTGACTACCCGTCACTCCCCATAACTGTAGACGGCCTGGAGGATATACAACCCTGCTCCAATGTGGACTGATGGAGAGATGTACTGGCTAGTGGTCACCTCTCGTTGGATGTTTTCAAAGGCTCGTATGGCGTCCAACATTGCTTAACGATTGTTATCCAAGGATAACCGGGACTAAAGGTATGACGCGCCCTCCGAAAAAGAAAAGCGCACTTGAAATTTACATGGGCCAGTTTGAAATACATCCAAAACGAGTTGGTCACGGCTGCATTGATGCAGCTTGGTGGAGTACGCTCTAGTCCTTCAGCCCCTGAGGGGACAGGGTGGACAGACCCGTGCCCAACAGTGGGACGTAAGAAGGGTTGCAGCCAGGTCTGGCGGCGATGCATCAAATGTTAACCAATCACATCCAGCTTACTAAAAACATAACGTGAAACCTGAAAAATAAACCCTTTATAAAGAGTTATATAAACAATAAGGTTCATTAGTTAATGTGATTAAATTAATGAGTGCCTCATTTAATACATTGTAATTGTACATAATATCCTCTTTATACAACTCATAAATTAAATGATTATCTGCACATAATTCCCCTCTGCTTGTAACGTTAATAACCTTCTGTTTACGTAGTAACTTTCTAAGCACCAAAGGATGGTTTAGCTTGAAGGTTAGACGCCATAAAATCAACTCCAGTGTCAAATCGTAAAATTTCTTTCACTCATTAACAGTTCGTAATAATTATTCGGTGCGGTGCAAGAAAAAATTAATCACCTTTTAATCGCCTATCGATGTGTCTTACCGCGTGCGATGTGCAGTATACGAATGATTATTTCATTATAAGAGATATATAAAGTTAAAATGACGAAATACGACTTTAAAAAGCATCAAGGGTGATCATTTTTAAACTCACAGTCTCACGAATCACTTTCGTGAGTGTCATATTCACTACGAAAGCAAGATCATATACACCTAAATTCTGAATCGAAATTGAAATGGATCATTAAATGTGTGCGTTACCCTGGATCGTACACGAAGCCTGTGTTATGTTGTGACAAACTAGTATGTATCTATGAGCGCACCGCCACACTAATCTATTTTTAGAGAGAATCGTTGATATATTTTTGTTTAAGGTGGGCGTAAGTAATTTCACTTTCCTGTCTGGGGAGTAAAATTTATCAAATAGAATATTCGCTTGGAAAATTTAACTCAGCTACTCTACATTTTTTTATTTTGTTAGAGGTACTAAAAGAAATTTATAAAGTGAATATTACCTGTATTAAGAATAAATCGATAAATGTTTGTAAATTAAACAAAATAGTCGTACATATATGTAACAACCAGATATTAAGAATTTTGTTTGAAAAATCAAAAGATACTCTTTTTTGTAATAACAAAAATTTTCATTTTATCGTATAAAATTGGCAAACGAGCATGCAGTTCACCTGATGGTCAGTGCTCAATATCACACACGGATATTATTCATACATAAGTACAACGAAATCATACCTAAGTTTGATCACAGATGCGTTGCTACCCCTGAGGACTAAGATGTTCGCCTCGTATTTAAGTATAGCCGGCCACCACGCGTCTCCAAACTGAAATACAAAAATTGCTTACGGAGGTTTATGAGGGTGGCGGTAGTAACTCCCCGGCCGAACTAAACGAGTTCTACCACCTGGCAAGAGTAAATTTTCAACATATAATTTACAACAGCATATATATTATTATTATTATTACTTAAAAATAATTCTATGATACTTATACTGTTTTGATAACTATAGTCAATTGAAGATTATATTTAACCCTTCATGGTTCGACTACACAGGCAGCAACATCAGACCTATTGCTGCCTGGTGTGTTTTGATTTCAAGGGTCAGTGACACATAAGGAATTTCAACTTAGTTCTCATGTAGCAATCTGGACGACTACATGTTAATTTCAGGCTTCTATTTTTAACTAACTTCAAAAGGAGTAGGTTCTCAATTTGATTGCATTATTTTTTATGTTTCAAAGAAATCGGAAATAACAACTTGATATAATGTTTTCTCGGAAGCACGCAAATTCTCCTACCTACTCATTATAAAATGTTAACGGATCCTAAGGCCACGCTGCTGACATTATTGTTAAATGCCGTACCTACTAAGAGCTGATTACTTGCGATTAATAAAATACGGGAATAATTATTGAAGCGCGCGTAACTAGTGTAGCTGGTAACCGAGCTACAAAGGTTGTCTAGCGCGTTTGAGAGCTAGATGAATGGCACCTGGTGAGTCTTTCTGTCGATCCCGATATTGGAATTAGATAACAGTCGCTTAAATTTATCGGAGGCCAGGTGGCCAGTTTCAAACTATCCTCTTCAGATCCCATAATAATGATAAGAGACCAAACAGAGGTTCAATCAAGTATTTTGAAAACTCATTACATTTATACCTCATGGAAAATGAGTGTCTTAATAAAACATCCAACACATAATAGTAATACATTAATCAGATGTCTGCCTAGCCGAGGATCAAATCTGGACCCCTACGTGGAAATGTGTACTAGTAATTATAAATTATAAATACATACTACAGTAAGTTTGTAATATTTATATTTAATCTGTGGGTATATTATAATCTGTGGTAGTTCTTTGTCAGATTTTTTTTGGTCAAATGTTTTATCTGTTATTTAATTGTTATATAACCATGGATTTTTATTTTAAGTTCGCTTACCGTTCTTAATGATCGAATGTCTTAATCAGATTCATAGTTTTTTGTACAAACGAACTGCCTCGTTTTTGTGCTATTTGTTCGAACTATTTATTTTTTTACAAGTTACCTGCTGGACCATAAATGTTGGTGGTTTTTGATGAAATGAGTAATCTCAATGATCAGAAGTAATTCAGTCGATTGTTCAAATAAACATTTTTTTTTATATTTTAACTTTATTTAATTCAGTTACATTTAAAGTTGGTAAACATGCTGATTATTTCCGTACTAAAGAATGGAAACGTTTTGCCTGTTGTATTACCCTTTTTGTGGGAAAAGATTGTATTATTCACTAGTCTAAAACGTAATTATAAAATAAATAGCAACTGTGGAATCAACATAAAAGTGGAATGTAACAAGTGCATCCACAATATTATCTTATCCAACGCTTCCTGGAACATTGTCATTCACAATTTTTACTAAGTGCATTCTTGAAATATGAAGTGCTCTTAAACTTTTTATGTGTCTAGAAAAATAGTTTAGATTAGATACATGTATTTTATACAAGAAAAACCTGTCCTTTGCCATTTCTCTAGCGATTTATTAAGAGGGGAGGTAATATTAGAATTTTTAAATAATATTTGTAATACAGGAAAAAAACTATTGTACTACTCAACTAAAGCTTCAGATTTAACTTATTGATTTCAAATATAGTAACTACAAATTGAATTAGGTAGATACAACTTGCTACTAAGATTATTGTTGCACAAAAATGTACAAATTATGTATCGTTTGATGATTATAATATACAATACCGTGATTAAACATCATGGGAACGCGATTATGGGGAAATGGACACAAATAAAATAAGTGTTTAACATGTTAAAAATCGCAAGCTCAAAATGCAATGTTAAATGATGATGATGATGATAAGTTGAAATAGATTAATGTTCTGCATATTGTAACATATATTTTATGCATATATATAATTATAATTTTCACCAATTAAATGTCCCAATGGGATTTTTACGGTTAAGATTAAAACAGGTTGTGTTTGTTTGTTCATTTTTGCGCTTACGCTTCGGGTATTCTTTAACAAAAAAACCTCAATAATAATCTAAAAATATATTAATTTCGATCGAATTTCGTTGGCCTGTAGAATTCATAAGTATACATGTAATTGGGAAAGTGTGCACCAGTGAACTAAGCTGAGAACACCGAATCGAATGTACTATCCTCGTGTTGATTCATCAAGAAACATCTTACCCGCTGTTCAAATCAGTGATGGCAACTATAACTGACACAACTAAAATTACCTATGTATAGTTGAGTTAATTGATATGTTAGTTAACTATTTTCAGTTATGTAGCAATCATAAGTTATTAAGAATAACATAATGTAGAGACTAATAGTTAATGATATGTTAATGTAATTTTTTACAGCTTATTCTAGCCGAGAATTATATTTGAATCTATCTACTCATTATCTAGGTATTTAGCTCGTTATTTAGCTACCATGAATAATCGTCTATCTAGTAGAACAAAGACAACAAATCGATAAACATGTGTCTATGGGTAATAATTAGCTACGACAAGCACAACATGTACGAGCAAAAACGTTTATAAATTATGAAAAATACCAGGTATACCTGGAGAAAAGTTCAGTATAATTGAATCCTGAGTTCTTTTAAGTTACTATAGTTACCAGTTTATTTTTTTCTACTTTTATCCAGTGGATTATAACTTAAACGATACCGTGTTCTGGTTCGAACGGTTTAGTAAGGAAAATACACTTATATGAGGCATTCCAAGTTAGGTTTCAGGGGTATTAAACTAATCTGTGGCCGAACTCATATAGAATAGCAATCCTTTTTGGCGTTGATAAGCGTCCATGGGCAGTTGTGAACAATTACAATCAGGTGGACTGCATGCTCGTTTGCTACTTTTATGACAAAAAACACCCGATGCAAATTTTATATAGATACATACATCCGGACTCAACAGTCAAATTACCAGCTTAATTGATCTACATAGGAACAACTTGAGTGCTAGCAAAACTTGAAAAGATGCTATATGCCACAACCTTATCACAGAGGTTCCGCCGGACGTGTAATTAAAACCATCCTTTACTGATTTATCGCGTCCACAATTTATTCCTTTATCTTTGTTTGCACCGCTAATATATCTTTATTCAGTGGAGTCCTGCAGATAAAATTAGCGAATTTGTTCATCGCACCGCTTTTCCTTCTTCATGCTCTGTTTGGTTAAAGGGTTGGAGAAATTATTTCCACTCGGCGTTGATTTAAGACTGCATCTTATGAGCGTTAAGCACACCTGAAGATTTTAATTTTAGAACGACGTGTGTTTATGGTTTTTGTTTATGAGTAATTACTATAAATAAAGACAACATAATACGTACAAATAGTAAACTTTAAGCAACATTTAAGAGCTTTAGACTGTAAGGAAAGACATTGTATAGTAAAAGACACTATTTCTAATGATAATGATGAGGTTAATTTAAACACTGTTTAAATATTTTATATTTACGCAATTTTAGTTTCTAATGCTCAAATAATAGTAGTAACTATTGTTTGAGCATTTCTCACATGATTCTGCAGGCGTGTCAACGTGTAATATACGTTAATACTGTTTATGAATAGTATTACTTAATTGCTAGCTGAAATCCGCTCTTAATAAACTTAAGGGCGATTTATTAAATTTTTCATGAAATGGGCCATGTCGCCTCATGGTTGGACTCGATAAGATTAATAATTCACAAGTTTACGGTGTTTAGTGAGGCTTTGTTGCATGGTAGCGCGCTATCGGTGCGATCTCGCCGCGAAATGGCACCGTATAAAATGCATCTAGAGTGAAGGCTGCCTCGGTCGTTGTTATGACACCTAATATGCATTTAGCACGCAATCCCGCGGCTCTACGTGTTTATGTTCGCGTTACATTTAAGCGCGGTGTATTAGTATTACCGATATAGCCACTTCCGCGCCGTAATCATTGCTTTGTTTCCAGTCGATTAACCGGAATCATTTTAATTATACTCCGTACTTTATATAAATCGCTTTCTGACACATGGAAGTAGGGTTAGCGCAAATGTAATATCGACTATCCATTTTTGAATTAAAACTTTTAATTGATGTGTAGAATTTTATCGTTTGTTTTCTTTAATCATATTACTATAGATATAATAATCTTAATAAATGATCGACTTAATAAACCCACGATGCTGCATAAAAAACTTGAAATTGAATTTACGAGTAAAATTAGCTTAGACACATTATTTAACGACCCGCGTGAGTGTGCTGTTACTATACCGGTCTGACACGCAGAGGGTTCCGAGTTCGATCCCTGGACAACCAGAAAACTAAACGATGAATTTAGATTTGTCCTGGGTCTGGTTAATTGTATATCGTCTTAGAGTATATAGCACCAACGATATAGGGTATCCTAGTGTGGAGCTATGATTGTAGAAAGCGTAAAGAAATTTTATAAGCGTCTTTTACATTTATATAAATCATGTATTAGTAAGATATGACAGGCCAAAGTCCAGGTCGAAAGGCCAGGTCTGAGTTTTTGTGTTCACTCAGTATGTCTGTAGCACCCACAACATATACGCACACGCACTTGCCAACACACAGTCAATATAGTGAAGCAAAATGTAAATACACATACATATTTAATCAGCCCAATCACGCCAATTAGCTCGTAGTGCACGGTAAATTTGATAGTTGCTGATTTTCAGTTTTTAAGGTTGCCTCGGGTTTGCATTAAAAGCATTTCAGTTTTCCCCATCATTAATTAAATTAACAATTTATATTATAAATGTAAAACCTACCCCCTCTTTCACTCGTCTGCCTCCCACAAATCGTTCGTGTCTATTACGAAATTACACATAATATTTGTTAGTATCTGCTATTTTTCAGCTATTTTTCAGTGTACAAGTTACCCTTACATTCATTTATAATGTACCTGTGAGATGTAAACAAGATCAAGTATCTATCTACAAATTAAGACGTTGAACGCCATGTGGACATTGCTAGACGTCACATAACCATCTCCACAGGCCACGAGACATTTCTAAAAATGTGATGATAAATATAATTTTTGTTTTATTACTTATGGATTACCTTATAAATGATTAACATTTTTTTTGTAGATACTGGGGTGATTATATTTTTCTTAAACCACGACACAGGGAATCCTATGGGGGCTATGATTTCAGAAAGCGTCTTTTTTGAGCTGCATACAATAAGTACTGCCTTGTATCGACGTCAGACAACTCAGAGACGTTTAACATAGCTTTAAGTGTCGAACAACCTTGTCGCTCGCGACTCGAAATAAAACATACCGATGTCGGCCCACATTGTTCGACATGGGAATGGAAAATTCGACTGAGAACGTTGCACTTTTTCTTTGAAAGTTGTATGGGCGACCTGCGCGCTATCATGGTTCACATTCAAACCATTTGTAAGTTTTTCAGTTAAAGAAACATGTCTATGACTTATGACATAAGTCTATGACTTAGAAGCATAAAAACATCATAGAGTGGTAAGATGAGTATTATACGAGCCTTCCAACTAAAAGTCCTCAAGGGCAACGCAACTGTAACTGCAACTACTTGAAAGGACTTCAATTCTATTTTAAATTGATACAAAAGCCTATGGACGGCAGTTGCCACCTACAATTTGTTTACTAAATTATCAAAATACATATTACTAACGTTAAAGGGTTGATTATGATGACAGAGTAAAAATGCACCATTGCCTTAAATATCATCATTTATAATTCCGTGTAATCGAACCGGCACTTTGAAGTAACACAAATATTACAATTGGAATAAAAAGTGTGCAACGTTTCCGTTTCTGATCGAGTTTTAAACATGGGTTGTTAAACGAACGCAGTCAAACAAAGTCGGCGACAGGTCGCGCGCCCAACAATGACTCATACCTACTTATTAAGTACATATTTGCCCGACAACGGTCCATTAATCAATTTTTGCATTTTTAATTCGTCCCTCATTATTTGCCCGTGAATTTCATTTCCACTGTTGTTTCGCCATTTTAAATTTTAAAACCGTCGGAGCTTCAAAACGCACATTTCCAAGTAATTTACAATTTATCGTGTTCGCCTGCAAATGAGCAAATATTTTTCATTTGTTAAGCCACTTGCAATTAAACATATTAAAATTTTATTTGAAATTGCGGTTTGCAATCTGTTCACTGTTGGAAAAGTTTTCATTTAAACTGTTCTGAACTCATATTTATGTGTCATTGTGCACACACGTGCTACAATTACTATACGAAATTAGTCAATGTGAAAGGTTATAATAGGTCCTGTAATGGCATATATGAAAATGTTCGATATACTTGCAGTAAGAATCAGTAGACGGTATAATAATTCATTATTTCCTACTAACAAACGCAAACGTATGTAATATGTTCATAGGAAAAAAGAGTTGATTATTAGTGTATTGATATTAATTGGTTATTGTAAAAACTGTTTCTAGACTTCTAACATTTTTTCTGTCTGGTTCGTATTTACTGTTTTCAAAATTTTTCTACATCTCGTTGCAACTATGTATGAACTATGTATCTTATCTGAAATGTGGAATTTTCGATTAAATTGGAAACAACGTTTCGACAACGCCTGTACAAGTTTTTGTAATTGTTCATAATCAAAAGCTTTCGAGTTTTTCGAGCCGTATAGGAATTTACAACTTGTTTCGAATAAACGGAACAGTTGAAAGTTTAATAAAATGCGCGCACGACTACAAGTTTCCACTTTTATACGTTCAAGTGTCGTTGAGCGTTGCAATCGGAATATCTCGTTTGAGTACCGTTCGTCAAATTTGTCAAAGGGTAAATAAAACTGGCTACCAAAATAATAAATTTTGATACAAACATTATAATGTTATCGCTACTTTATTCATTAAATATTTCTCGCCATCTTATAATAGTCTTTAATAGTCTTCAGAATATGCCAAGAGTATTATCAAGTATTTTCACGCATATACGAGTCCAGATTTTTATTTTCTAATACATATGTGTATGCATTCTAGAATTAGAGATTCTGGTTCTCAAACTAGCACCATTATAGAGGCCGATGGAACTTCGCGTTAAAATGCATGTCTTTATCCTCAAAATCATTCATGGAAAAAATAAAACTTACTGTGAGTAGTAGCTAGTAAGTCATTAGTGTATTATAAGCTGAGGTCGAACAATCTTTTGTATCAGTCTAGCTAGTCTGTAGCTCGTGTAATGTGTAACTCAGTGTAGCTAGAGTGTTGTAACTTTGTTTTTACAATATACATACATACACATTAAAGAGCATGGAATTGAATAAGTTGTGTAAAAACATTTCACAATTTATAAGCATGTACACTTGTATATAAAAATACTCTTTTTTAGTAATACTCATGTTTTGTAACAGGTATCATTAAAAAAAACCGGAAACTAGCTTTTAAGTAAAAAAAGGCATAATTAAATGTTCCATGTTAAGCACTTTATTACATGAAATGCAAACTCGCTGTTAATGTGGCGTTAAAAGTAATGCTGTGTTACTATTTAAAGAAAATTTCTTTCATAATTTGCAAATAAGGTACATGCCTCACTGTCGGGAACGATGCATCGTTTGATACCGTTTTCAACTGAAGCAACAACCGCGTTCGATTCTTGAATAAGCGACCGTTTGGAGCATATTTCATAAGCGTTCCTGTTCTTCGAGGGGACGTTAACAGTCATTATTTATACTCTTACAAACGTAATTATTCGTCGTTACTGCAACTACGTATGGGTACTACAAAATATCCATAATTTCAATTACATTGTTACAATACGAATTAGTGAGGATAAAAAGTTCCAATCTATTTATATTTCATTGTTAGGTTGGAGTGGCCTACGTAAAACCTTAACTACATAATATTATTAAGTTACATGTATTAGCAGGCAGGTACTACTATTATTCCAAATCACTATTTTTCTTACTAACATCTTTATCATAAATACGATCCATGACTAGAGGTTAATGTTTTGTTATTATTATTATTATTTTATCGTATAAAGGTAGCAAACGAGCATGCAGTCCACCTGATGGTAAGTGACCACTGCCGCCCATGAATATTAGTAAGTTTGATCACAGATGCGTTGCTACCCCTGAGGACTAAGATGTTCGCCTCGTATTTAAGTATAGCCGGCAACCA